>QEPC01014479.1:461866-500999 GCA_003113815.1 Sphenodon punctatus
CCCCCAAAACAAGACAGGGCTAGAGACAAACACACACATCACACACCATGGTGGCAACTGGCCACCATTCCCCACCCACTGTGCCAGTGGAAAAAACTCTCATCATGGCATGCCCTTGCCCACTGTTTTCCCAGTGCCCTGCCCAATGTGCCCACCATGCTGTCCAGCCCCCCCCCCCAGTACATGTCCTGCTGGCTAAAATCACCCCCCACATCCTATCCCTAATTCTAGGGGTACCCTTCCCAGGCCAGTCCACTAGTGCCAACCTCCCCATCCCCCTTGCTAAGGGCACCAAGGGGATCCTGTACTAGAGGACATCAGGGAACCCCAAACTTACCAACAGTCGCACGCATGCACGCCTCCAGCATCTCTGTGGATCCTTTCATCTCCAAGGCTGCTGTAAAATGGCTGGCCAAGCACAAGCTCCAGAAAGTCCCCCAGGAGGAAAGAAAAAAACAAGATTATTGGCCAGCACCAGCAGCCAGTTAAAGTGCCCATACCCTAAAGAAACCTCCAAGATTGGATGACTTTTTTGATTTCAAAAAATTCAACCAATCCAAGGCAGGGTAAAAAAGGTGCAAAATTTATCCATTTGCACCTCTGGGTGGGGGCAGGGAGGGACTCAGTACTTAAAAGCAAACTTACATGACAAAATCCTGCCAACTGCCACCTTCCCTAATGTAAAAGATTGGGTAACCGGTACCATTGAAAAGATCCGGTAAGGTTTACTAGATTACCGGATTTAAATCCGGTACGCCTAATACCGGGAATACCGGTTACCGGTAGAACCGGTATTCCCACCCCTATAAACTATACATCAATGACATATTTCAAATACAGCCAAAATAATTACATATATGTGTTTCACAGGATTATGGTAAGGGTTATATGTCAGGTGCATTTCAAACATTACATTGAATCACAGTAGCCCCATGTACAGTAATATAAGCAAAACTACAGTTACAGAAAACAGCATTACTTGTTGTGGCACTAGCAGCGGCGTAGCAAGATTGAGAAGGACCCGCACTCAAGCCTCAGTTATGGGCCCCTCATGTGCGCACGTGCAAAGCATGTGCGCGCTCCGAAAACCCAACGTGGGTGGAGCTTAAGGGATGGGGAAGGGCTTAAGGGATGGGGCAGAGCCTGCTGACAGCTTCTAAATATACAAAATCCAGCGGTTAGGAGTTATAACTGTGGCCATAGACAAGCATGGCCTCCCAATGCTTCCCACCTCCCCAGCCAAACATCTACCACCAGTCCCCAGGAGTGGTTCCACTGCAGGAGCAGCCCGGCGGGCAGAGGCAGGCACAGAAAGACTGACTGCGTCCACTGCCTTACTGGAGGAGGGGAGCGAGCTTAGCCAGTCTGGCCTCCAGGGCCTGTTGCTTCTTGCTGGCGGTGCCACCTGTGCCTTGCGGTGCGTCCGGTCTAAAGATGCTGCTATCAAACACACCAGACACCCAAAATTCAGCTCGCTTATTAAGTGCATTATGCCATGAAAAGAGACATATCTATCTATCTATCTATCTATATGTATATATGTATATATATATATATGTATATATGTATATATATATTATTAAACCAGTTCAGTTGTGCCCCATAATCAGTTCATGCTGCCCCCACCCAATAACCAGTTCATTTGTGCCCCTGCACCCATATAATCAATTAACACAGATTCACCAGTTCAGTTGTGCCCCATAATCAGTTCATGCTGCCCCCACCCAATAACCAGTTCATTTGTGCCCCTGTCCCCATATAATCAATTCACACTGATTCACCAGTTCAGTTGTGCCCCCATAATCAGTTCATGTTGCGCCCACCTATAACCATTTAATTTGTGGCCCCAGGGCAGCGTTAATTAATTATATGGGGGGCGCAAATGAACTGGTTATGCGGGGCGGGTTTAAAGACAGTATTCCTGTTAGCAATAACTTAATTAAGTAAAGTTAGTGAAATAGCAGTCATGATAAACTCAGAACCATATTTGCAGATTTATTTTTCAAGATAGAATAGATATTACTTTACATCCTAAATTCCTAACTAAGATAGTATAAGTAAGACAGTTGTTAGAATGTGGGCTTTTTTACACGGGTCTCTCCCACCCATGAACTTGCAGATTTCTGTGTGTTCATGGGCGGGGGAGCCTCGTGTGCACAATGTGGTGCACGCACCCATGGTGTGTGGGGGTGAATGCACGCCCGCCTAACATGCATCCCCACTCACCCACCCCCACAGCAACCAGGGGAAATGGCAGTTACTCCGTGGGTGTGGATGAGTGTGGGGTGAGTGGGGATGCATGTGCAGCCATGTGCATGCCCTGTCCATGCACTGACATGCCCACGGATCTCCCCCACCTGGCAGAGCCATGTAAAAATAGCCACTTGAAGAAGAACAGAAGGTTGCTACATTGTAAACAAGGTTCTTTGAGATGGTTTCGAACATTCTCACAACACCCACCCTTCCAGCCCCGCATGGAATTTTTTTCTTATATTTCTAGAAAGGGCTGGAAGAAACTGTCATTCTGAGGGGGAGAGTGTTTTTTATACTAGAGGACCTTGAGACCATCACGTGCTCTATTATTTGAATAGGGTGAGCATGCACAAACCAGTTGTGAGAATGTTAGGTGCCATCTCAAATAACTTTCTCTATAAGGTAGCAACCTTTTGATCAGCACATGAGCAGGAGTTGTTTGTAAACACAGAGCTTTATCTCCCCGATATGTGTCCCGCTGTTGCTGCTGCTGCTGCAGTGCTACTAGGAGGCAGAGGCAGGTGAGGGATAGGGACTGGAGCCAGGGAGGGGAGGCATCAGAAGAACTTAGGCTGCATTCTCACCTGGCAGTGGCGGCAGCAGGAGGGGCAAGGGAGATGCAGCGTGGAGGAGCCCGTGCCAGGAAAAGAGCTGGTGCAGATCCACTCTCCTGCTGCCACCACCGTCACAGGTGAGGGGGTCAGCCCTGCTTACGGCCCCCCTCAGGGCAGGACCCAGGTGCAAATGCACCCCCCCATGCCATGGTAGCTACGCCACTAGGCACTAGCCCTTGCAAGCTTTGCACATCAGTGTGCATACCAGACCAAGTTTCCTGCAGCTGCAAACCTTACTCTGACAACTCTTTTTACACTTACAAGAAATTAATTCTCGAATAGCATGTGACACCTCTGGAAGAGTTGACCACTTTGGCATGCATGATTCCCCAGTTAAAGACAATCCACATATGTCCAGGCATAGGTATTCAATGTGAGGTGAAGTAGCTTGTTCCCATATGTGGCCATTTTGATACCCTGTCCTTAGTACATGCTGTTCAATGCTGCTGCAGTTGGTGGGATGTTTGTCATTGACCTGTGTGTGAAGTGAAAAGTTCTTTTCATGCTTCATTCTCACTAATTGAGTTACTTGTCTCAGAGTAACAGAGGACAATGAAATGTTCCAGAAGGCTTAGTATTGCTTGAGGTATCTCTTTCTGAGGATGAGACAATAATGTGATGCCTCAGTCACCTGTGGGAACTCATTCCATATTTTCCACTATGTGGCTTTTCCATGACCGGCAAAGAAAGAAGTCGTATCACACCCAGATAAAGCATGAAATCCTCTGAGAGCTACTGACCTCTCTTCATCAAGTTTCATAGCAATCTCATGAACTGGAATAATTCTGAAGTGCTTTTTGTACCCAAAATGAATCCAAAATTGATTGCATACCTTTCCTTTTCAATTCATGGAAGAAGGACACTGCCAATACTACTACATCTGTGTCAACTGTGCAAATGCAAACCTCATTGAGACCATGTTCCAAGGCATCAGTAAAATGATGAAATATCCTGGTGTCAGCTTCCTGGTGGTTACATTTGTCAAGGGTGCTTTCTTTTGCTTTATCATTTTTTCCCACCTCGCAACCATATGTGGAAATCACATGAATGCTGTTCAATGACCCACAGGAGGTGATTTCTTCAGAAAGCAGATGAAATAATTTGGTTTGTTTACATCATTTCTCAAGAAATTCTGTCAGTTCTTTGATAGGGCACCATTTTGTTTAACCTGCCATCATCCTCCAGAACCTTGCATTGCTCGTGTGTAAGATTTTGTACTAACATAATCATAGGTGTACTACACGATGGCCTTTTTTACATGGATGGCACAGCAGCACCGATGGATGGATATGGGTGTGAATGGGTGGGTGAGCACATCCACCAAAAACCTGATGGTGCCAAGCAGGGAGACATACACACACACAGCAGAGTGGCACAAACACAGCAGGCAACAGAAGCACACAGGGATGGGCACACAGCCCACAGTGGGGCCAGGGGGGAAAGGCACCCACACAACACAAGCAACCCCCCAACACCCCCTGCAGAGGCACCCGCACAAGGGGAGAGGTCAAAGAAAAGCACAACATGGACACACCGGGAAGAAACACAAAAGCCTTTTTATAACGTGGGGAAACTGCAACAGGGGGCAACAACAGGGCAGGGAGGGAGATGGGGAAACAGAAGGGGAGGCAATGCCAGAAGCAGCAGGCCCAGGACAACACCCTTTCAATAGGGCCAGCGACTCTGTGCCCGGCACCAGTGCTCGACCTGCTCACGGTCCAGCCACTCCAGGACATGCAGGAGGAGCTCCAGCAACTCCCCCTGCTCCCGTGTCCACTCCATGATCATGGCTTGCACTGAATGGGACAGAGGGAGAGGAGACCACCATCAGAGCTGGCCCCGGGCACCAAGGAACAGAACCCCCTATGGAGGGACACAGGCACAGGGCCCAGCAAACAGGCAGCACACTCACGAATGCCATTGAACAGCCGGACCGCCATCCACATATCCCACATCACCCGCTCCAGCTGCAGCACCATCGTGCCCAGGTGCTAACTCGCCAGCAGCAGAACAACAGTAGCTGCAGGAGAGAAGGGACAGGGCAATGGGGAACGCCTGCACCAATGGGCCCTGGGAGGGCCGGGGACAGCAACAGCACCACAGGCACACCCCATACACCGACAGTCACCACCCGGAAGACCACCTGGACCCCTGCACGAAGGGGGATTGGTTGGTCCAAAGGCCAGGGCCACCACAACCATTACTCATGCTCAGCCGCCCAGTGCCCATGGTGCCACCACCCATCCATCACCACCACCATAGATGGCCCACACCAACAGGGGGCAACAGCAGAGGGGAGTGGAGGGGAGGGGCAGGGCCACACCAATGCACAGATGAGTCCAGGGAGTGCCCGGCCGACTGCCCACCACCAATACCACCCCTTGATTAAGCCCAGGCAGCAGCGCCCAGCAGGGAGGCCACCAGGGGAACACACACCACACAGCCAGCACCCACCCCACAGACCCGGATCCCACCAGTATACACCAAGCACACCCCCTGCACACAACCACACAGATGGGGGCAGGAGGGTCACCAAGGGGAAGGAGCACCCAGCCCCACAGCAGCAACAGAAGCAAGGCAGGACAGACTATCACGTAACAGCATTTTATTGGTGCTGGGGGAACAGGGGCCCCCAAGCACAGAGAGGCAGAGCAGGAGGGTGCAGGTGGACCCATGGCCGGGCAAGAGAAGCACAACAGGAGGGCACAGGAGCAGCTTCACAGGGCAGGTGGGCACCAGTGGGAAGGAGCAGTGGTCACCCAGAGGGGGCGATGGGGTCCAGGGAACCAGGCAGCAGCCATCAGCGATGCAGCCATCAGCGCACAGCCCAATCGGAGGCACAGTGGGGGGGCAGGCAATGCACCGGCCAGGGCACCAGGGTGGCTGCGAGGGGCCACTCATGGACAGTCCGGTGAGTGCTCCCGAGGCGGTGACCCCAGCACTAGAAACTCCCACGCGAACAGGCCCCTTTGGAAGCCTTGGGAGCGCATATGAGCATCCACCAGGAAGTGGGGAAGGAGCAGATCCGCTCTGGCGGCCACAGCCCGCACAGCTGGAAGATTCCCTCACCGATCGAAGGGCAGTAAGCTCCATAGCGGAGGGGTCCCCAGTCCAGAGTGGGCCACCAACCTCGGGGGACAGCAAACCCCCAAGGGCCCCCACATCTGAGGGTGCGTGCAGGATGCCGCAGTTATGCAGGAGACTGCCGGTGTACAGGCAAGCAACAGGGGGGGGGACTGACAACACGGTGAGGCTGAACCCAGGTAGCTCCATCAGCAGGCGAGCTGCCGTTAACTCTGCAGCAGTCCATGGCACGACAGTGGCATCCGGGTGCCCCCAAGGAGGCTGGCACAGGGGGGTGAAGCCAAGCTTGAGGGAATGGCCCCAGCATGCTGGGGCACTGACCTGGGGACCCATCATCCACATGTACCACAACAGGACCCGGAAGTCATCTTCTGCCGATAGGGGGTCGCTTACCAACAGCTGCATGTCGGGGCTCAGCCAGAGGGCCACCAATGGCATGTCCACACAAGGAGACCACCCCTCCCCGACATCCCTGACTGAAGGCCCCAGCAAATGACCAGCCATGGCAGCAGGGGGGCCTGCTCCAGTGAAGCAACAGGCAGGAGACGGAGGGCTGCCGCGACTGGGACAAGCACAGAATGAGTGGCTACCCTTGCCCACAGGTGGTCTTGCATGCCTGATATAGGCCAGCCCGCTGTGGACAGGGCACTGAAACCCACACATAGGACAGGAGGGATGCAGCACAGGTGCCAAGAGATGAAGGGGGCCACGGCTGGCCACTGCACCAGGCAAGGAGCTGAGCCAGGCATTGTATCCACACCATGCATAGCTGCAGCTTGCAAAGGCAGACCCTGGCTGGGGGGACCTTAGTGCAGTTCTGGAGGCAGGGGTACCCTGGGGTAAACACAGTCCCATCCCCCCTGGTGGGCATGCAGCCGGAGCACTCGGTTGCAGCCCCAGCACACACCATGCATAGCTGCAGCTTGCAAAGGCAGACCCTGGCTGGGGGGACCTTAGTGCAGTTCTGGAGGCAGGGGTACCCTGGGGTGAACACAGTCCCATCCCCCCTGGTGGGCATGCAGCCGGAGCACTCGGTTGCAGCCCCAGCACACCCCCAGTGTAACACCAACTGCTGCCCTGCCCCCACCGGCCTACACAGTACATAAGGGACCTGCTGCAGGCGGTAGGGCATGGGGTGGAGGGGCTGTAGCATGGGATAGAGCAGCATACTGAGAATGGTGACCCCGGGCTGGGTGGACACAGAGGAGTTCCTGCAGTACCAGGGGAGAGTGGGCCGTGGGCACAGGCCATACAGCGGAGCATGTTGCAGCCATGGCCCGTGTCAACAGAGGGTGTCTGTGAGTGGGAGCTGCTGGGGGACAAGGATTCACAGCCCAGGGATGTGCTGCTGCACCTCCTGGGCACAGCCCTCCTGCTGCTGTGCATTCTGCTACAGCAGATAGCCCTGCTCTGCCTGCTGGGTTGCCAGTCTGTCCTCCTGGGGGCAAACCAGGCCAGGCCAGCCAGGAAGCCCCCCTGCATGGTGCCCCCCTGCCGGTGCCCCCCTGCACGCTGCACACACACACACACCGGCCACATGTCCTGGGACAGAGGAAGCAACATCAATGTAGAGGTACAACACATTTATTCGAGGGGGAACTGTACAATGGAAGGGGGGTGGGTGTTAACATCTGGGGCGCCCTCTCCCCCTCTTGGCCACACCACTGGGGTTCACAGGCCAGCATGACCTGGCTACAACCGACCACAGCACTCATCAGCCAGACAGCCTGGCCTTCCTGTCATCCACTGGCTACTCCACACTGGCCTCCGCTGACAGTCCCTGCATGGAGAAACAAGAATGGGGTAAGCGATCCTCATGTGCACTCACCTCTGTCCCATGTCAGGGCCCGGGCCAGTGGGTGCCCCATGGTCATCCATGAAGCACCCTACTCCCCGCATGAGCATAACACGTGTCGTAGGGCGATCCCTGTTGGTGCAAGCCCCTGGATGGCCCACCCATGGTATTATGGCACATGCTCAATCCAATACAGCATCACTGAGCAGGTACACATGCCTCTGGCAATTGCTGTTGCTCCCAAACTCGTGCAGTGTGTGTGCTCGGAGTGGGTTCTACAATGTGTTCCCTACCAGGGTCCAGCCTCGCGCAGGTCCCCGGATTACCAGTGGGGGCCCCCCCCCGGTGTTTCACCCCCCACCCCCAGGGGCCTGGAGTGCTGCGGCCTTACCAGAGGGGATGGGGCCGCTACCATGGGCAGTTGGTCATCCTGAGGTACACAGTCCTGGGGTGGAGGCGTCGCCTCCTGGTGGAGGGGTCAGGGTGGCAGTGGGGGAAGGACCACAGGGGGGTGAGGCTGGAAGGGCATCCCCACAACAGGGTCTGGTTGCCCTATGTGGCAGAGGGGGACCCCATGGACCAGGCCCGGGTAGGGTTGCTACTGGAGGGAACCACGGGTGGCTGAGGTGCGGGGGGGGCACCTGCACCAGTAGGAAGCCACCATGG
This sequence comes from Sphenodon punctatus, assembly GCA_003113815.1. Lineage (NCBI taxonomy): Eukaryota > Metazoa > Chordata > Lepidosauria > Sphenodontia > Sphenodontidae > Sphenodon > Sphenodon punctatus. Next base: position 470,279 of record QEPC01014479.1, read on the forward strand.
TGTTGGTCGGCTGCCAGCCCTCCTTCTACAGCATGGCGGGGCCTGTCGCGCTGGGGGTCATGCTTCAGGGCCTCCATGGCCTCCCCCATGAGGTCCATGAGCCATACAATCTGACCCTCCAGCCCATCACAGATGTGCCGCTGCTCGCACTGGAGGGCGGCAGCCCGGCGCTTGTCCCAGAGGTGCTCGGTGCGGGACTGGGCCATCATGGCAGCCAGGATCTCCTGGTCCCTTTCCCCCTCCCCTCTGATGAGCTCCCTGGTGAGCATGAGCTCCCGGGAGTGCACCTTGGCTAACCGTTGTGACTCCTCCAGCAGCTCCCTGCTGAGGTCCTCCCTCTGGCTCCAGTTCCTGGCCTGCATCTCCCGGTTCTGCTCCACGCTGCTGGCAGCTGCTCCCCTCGCGCAAGCGGGTGCCTGGTCTGTAAACGGGAGTTTGGACACAACATTAGTGCTTCTAGCCTGTGTGCCCCACTGGACGCTACCGCCTGACCTGGGGTGCCTGGTGGGGCAGTCTTCATAGTGTGTCAGCTCCCCTCAGCCCTCCCCTTGGTGTCCCCCAGCCCTGCCCTGTCATGGGATGTTCCCCTGGCAGCTGATCACCACAGGAGGGGCCCTTGACAGTTAGGTGTGCTGTGGGAGTCCACCCACCCCTCCCGCCCCTGTTGGGCCCTGCTGGTTGTGGTTGCATGCCCCTGGGTCTCCCCCCCATACCTCCGCCCCCTTCCACCTCCGGCCACCTCGTGGCCCCCTGGCCAATGTGCCTTGGCGTGGAGGGTCACCTACCTGGTGGTGGGGGAACTGCTGGGGCCCCCTCATCCTCATCCTCCTCCACCTCCAGGCTGCCTTGTGCTGCAATGGGAAGGGGTACTGTTAGTGTTTGCTGGGCCCTGGCCCCAGCTGCTGTACCTCCATCTGGACCGTTCCCCACCCCAACCCTCCCCCTGGCCCCGCTGGGGTGATCATACCTGAATCCTGTTCCTCCACTTCCTGGGGGCCGTCCTGGGTCTCTGCTTGCTCTGCGCATGCCTCCTGTCCCTTTGGGTGTTGGGGGCATGCATGGAGTGTGGTGGTCCGGTGATTGGATCCCCGGGGTACCTCCTCCCCCTGTGAGATGGGGCTATCCCCTCCCGCTTCCTGGCTGGCCTTGCCAGGGGCACCTCCCCCCCCCCACTCCGTGGGGTCTGTCATGGGGGGTTGCATGTTGGCCCTGCATCTACCCCTGGCAAAGGCGCTGCTGTATGTGTGAGAGGCCACGATGTCCCCATCCATGCAGAAGAACTTGTCCAGTTCCTCCTGGAACTTGGCTGTGTGCATGGCCTGGCCGAACTTGAGAATGTTGTCCTTGATATGTTTATATCTGGACCTCAAGTCCTTTGCCTGTTGCATGCACTGGGTGACATCCCTATTGTACCCCTGCTGCTGCATCTCCTGGGCGATGGCTTCATAGACCTGTCTGGTCTTGTAGCTGCACACCAGGTCATCCTAGACCCTTTCGGACCCCCACACGCGTATGAAGTCCCTGATCTCCTGCCTGGACCAGGGCTCCCCCTTTTGGGACCCGCGTGTGGGGGTCTGACCAGCTTGGTGGCATGGGGCCCACCCTGTGGATGTGGTAGCCATGGTGGTGGTTGTGTCCTGTCAGGGGTAGTGCATTACTCTGGGTCCTGCTGGCCCCCTCCACACACCTGTGGGACCTTCCCCCCCTTGGGTTTCCCCCTGCTCACCTGACTGTCTGGGGGGCCCTCCTCGGCCTTTATCCCAGAGGTGCAGTGCTCCGTTGTCTGGGAGCTGTCCTGCGAGAACAGGTGAACAGGTTATGCAGCTGCCCACTGCCCTGTGTTCCCCAGCCTGTGGTTCAGGGCCTGGGGCGTGGCTCTCCCATCCCGGGGGGGTGGGTTCCCTCACGCTCACCTCACTTTCACTGCTGCTCCTTGGGCCATGCCCCTGAGAAGTGCCGGGCTGGGGGTCCTCAACTGGGGGGGGCATCGGTGCGGCCCCTCTGCCCTGTACCAGGACATGTCCACTGTGTTACATCCTGGTGCATTCCCACCTTTTCCCCCCCACTGGGTGCCCCCCCTTGCACCTTCCGGCCTGCCCCCCCATACCAGCGGTCCTGGCCCCCCCTTGTTCCTTCTGCCTGGGGTGCATCCCCCCCTGCACCACCTTGACGGGGCTCTCCTCCACTGGGAACTCCTGGGTCCCCATGCTCACCTGGCCCCTTCCTGTGTGTGGGGCGGAATTGGCTCCCATGGCCTTCTTGTGGGCCTTCCTGGTCTCCATCGTGGGATCCCGCACACACGTGCCATGATTCCGCCCTCCTTTATGGGCTCTCATCCGAACATCTGGCTCCCCCCCGTGGGCATGTCTGTGTGGTGGCGCGTGCATGGCGATGTGTGCATGCGCTGTGAGGCTCGGCTGGTCTGGTCTGGTCCGGTCCGGTCCGGTCCGGTCTGTGTGGGTGTGGGTGTTTTCGCTTTTACACGTACACTCGGGTGTTGAACACACATCTCCACCCATGGAGGGTGCCGGATCCCTCCCAGCTGCTCCATGGGTGTTGGCGGGTGGGTCGTGCACACGCCCCCATCCACTCGTGGACATTTACACAGAGCTCTCCCACCCATCCGATGGGTGTTTCCAGGTGTTCGTGGGTAAAAGTGTAAAAGTGGTCAGTCTACTCATTTTCGTGCATATTTGTTTACATCAATTTCAACATACCTCTTGAATAACTTGGAATAACTTGGAATATTCTGAAAACATTTTTACAGATTTTGGTTCCAAGATGTGGACAACAGCTGGTCCAGCATATATTGACATCATACAGGTGAAATTCCTCATGTTGAGAAGGTTCTCTATGAGATGGGGGATCAACTACATTTAGGTCATTCACATTCTCCAGAGGTGTTGCATTATTTGGGGATGCCATGATCAGTTCCTCTTCATTTTCAATTACTAACTCATCATCCACAACTTCTGGTGGGTTCCATTGACATCTTTCAAAACACTCTGTAAATGTGATACGGACTGCTTTTTCACCAGACCACAAGACACCATGGAATGCAATGGATGGAGGGTCTGGTTGATTCTCGTAACAGAAGAACTGGTCAATGTCTAATTCTCTGTTTACACAAATAATAAAGAGACAGGAGAACAAGTCCACATCAGACTTGAGAGATTTTGATAGAAGTGATGTTTTTGTAGCTTTCTTAGGACATCCAAATAGTTGAATATTGTTTCTAGGGATATGGGAATGAATGGACATTTTGTTATTGTTTATCTTGTTGGAAACAAATAATTCATACTGCTCATTCCTGATCTTCTCAATGTTCATAACAGAGCTTACACAGTCTTTAATCATTGTGATGTTGTGTTCCAGAGAAAACACTTTATTTCCAGTTTCACAGAATGGGTTTCCCAACTCCTCCACTGTCTTCTTCAAGGCCACTACTTTCTTCATGAACCCTGTTTGAAAGGATGTACTTTGCTCATGATGTTGCGAATTTGGTCCTTTTTGTTCACCTTGTAAAGAAGAGCACTGAAACTCAGAGATGAGAGGGCTTATTTCTGACCCAGTCATCATCCATCTGTTCAGTGCTGCAGAGCTTTGAAACAGCTCAATAGCACCATCGTCGCCTTTTACCAGAGCACTGTTCTGCTCATACGCTTGGTCAATCACTACCGCAAAAAAAGGCTTGCTTGACTTGGTCACTACAAAGGAAACAGATTTGAACATTTCATGTACAACTGGATGCCTCAGAGGCAATTGGAGGAGATCTCTCACATAAACTGGAAGCCATCTTGCATAGTTGCGGTGGTCAAAGACAAAGAACCATGGAATGAAATGCCTCAGTGTCTCAACATACAGTTTATAGTCTGCTGATCTATGTGCATGGATATACAAAAGCATCAGGATTTAGAGATCGGGACAGGTGCTCCAGTATTTGAACATGGGTACTACTTCTGCTTTTTTAGCACACCAACCATCAAATGTCAAGTTTCTTCAGATTGTTCATGCTGATATGCATCCCACATCAGTTGATACAGAACAACTTTTGCGATCTGATGGACCAATCTTGTTCTGGTAATGTGGGACACTTTTATTATTTTTTATTTTATTATTTTCGGTCCTAGCTTTTATTTTATGTCATGAATCTGTTGCAATATTGAGGTTGTGTTGATTATTGGATGCAGAACTATTTGTATGAAATTAGTTAGTTATATGTTACTTGTTCTTGGGAAATGGTGGAAGCTAATTCCTTAATAAACTCTAACTCTGAACACTCAGGGCCTAGCATTGACCACATGAACCCCGTGAATGGTGAGGCATCTACTACTCAGGGGTCAGGCATTTGCTGCATGCAGGCCCCGTGAAAGGTAAGGCATTTGTCACTCAGGCCAAGCAATAGCCGCATGTAGATCCCGTGAAGGGTGAGGCATCTCCCATCCTGGGACCAGGCATTTGCCACATGTGGCCCCATGAAGGCTGAGGTATCTATCATTCGGGGGTTGAGTATTTACCGTCTGTTGGCCCAGTGAGGGGTGAGGCATTTATTGTTCAGGGGCCAACTACTGGTCGAATGTGGGCCCCAGGGATATCCATAATTCAGGGGTCGAGCATTTGCTGCCAGTGGGCCCCATGATGGGTGAGGTATTTATTAATCAGGGGCTGCATGTAAGGCTGGAAAGGGCCAGGTACTATTATATAAGGGCCGAGCATTTGCTATGTAAGTCCTGAGAAGGGCAAGATTTTTATCACTCTTGTGGTGAAATATTAACTATGTAAGCCCAATAGGGCTAGGCTTTATAGGGGGAATAAGCTTGGTAAAATAATTTTGTATTTTGGGTAAGTTTAAAATATTGTATTTGTATGAAACCCATTTTAAAATGTGTTGTGTTTGTTTCTTCTGTATCGTGTATGGTGCATGGTGAAAGCTGAACCAATTGAACCAATAAATGCTATAGAGGGTGGAACAGAACAACTGTTGTGATCTGATGGACCAATCTCGTTCTGATAATGTGGGACACTTTTAGATAAGATTCTACTCTTCCAGCTGTAGCAATGATGGACCTCGCAGGTGGCAGCAGTGCAAGGGTGAGCTGGGAACCTCCCCCGCCGGCAGCCACAAAAGAAAAAGACACAGCAGATCTCCGGCGGCGCAGCAGCAGTGCGAGGGTGAGCTGAGAACCTCCCCCCCCACTACTAACTTACCGGGACACCTGCGAGGGGCGAGTCCAGGGGTGGTGCCGGCAGCCTGCAAAAGAAAAAGACACAGCAGATCTCTGGTGGTGCCGGAGGCACGTGCTGAAGGGCTGCGCGCACAAGGGCGCGTCCTTTTGTGCTCCCTTCGGCGTTCCCTGGAGCAGGAGCCGGTCCCCGTGTGGGCCTCGGTGGAGTGTTTACAGGAGGCCGGAGTTGAGGGGGTGTCAAAGGCTATCCCCCTGATGGTTGGTACCAGGTGGGTTGGTTCGGATTTGACGGGGGGGGATGTTACCCCCAACGCCCCTTAAACAGGGTTTTGGGGGTGACTGTTTTTTCGACAAGCAGGTACCAGGCAGGGGGGATTGGGTAATCTCCTCCCCCCCAGGCCAGGCCCAGTTCTCCACATTTACTGCCATCTAGCCAAGCTGGGTGGGAGCCCCCCAACCAGGAGAAGAAACGGTTGGGTCCCCCCCAGGGCAGTGAGCTCACTGCATTGGAATCTCGACGAGTGACAGGGATAGAGGAGGAGGTCCCTCCAGTGGGAGGGAAACTGGCCACATTTCTAACACAACACGTCCTGCTTACAGCAGAGACAGTACAATACATGTTCTGCAAACTAACAGGTATGCAGTCCTAAATGACCTCTGTAGAGGAGTTATTGAAGGACGTGATCTCAGGGTGAGCCCCAAGTGAAACTGGAGGGGGATTGGGGGTGCCAGATGTCCCCTCGGGGATAGCTTCCTACCGTGGGCTAACTCATACTAATGCCAACCGGACCCCCTACCCAGTGGCTCCACACCTTTCTTCCACCTCTGCGATGCCCCAGGGGAGAGACCAGTTGGCTCCTGTTCCTTCTATTATCAGCTCTGACCAAGCCGAAAAATTTGGGCTCATTCCCTCTGCTCTGATTTGTACAGTAACCCCAAGAGGTGGGCGACCAGCCCCTGTTTGGAGCACCTCTCTGGACGTTGCTGAACACTCGAGGCCACTTTAAAAAAAATAGTTATCACTAGTAAGGACATAGTATCAGTGGACCATCTGTTAGAGACATCAGAAAGGCGAATGGTACTGGTCCTCTTTGTGTCCTCCAAATTACCCTCACTCATTTTGATGCGGAAGAATTATCTAGAGCGCTATGCGATTTATATCGCTCGCGCTTTTCAGGCCCACTCCGGTTCAGGAAGGAACCCCATGGGAGCCCCAGATGGAGAGGATTGTGCCCAGGCAGGTGGAGGATCTACCAAGCCCCCCCAGCGGGATGGTGGAGCACACTGTTTACCACTGCCCCCCCGCGGGAACCTGTCATCCGATAGTCCCGCGGAGGAAGCTTAGGGGTGTTATATCGGGCGACTGGGTGGGTCACCAGGAGGCCAGTGAGCCGACCACTGTGGAACCATCAGTTATGGGGCAGAGGGAATACCCTACCCTGCCCCTTATACAGATTAATCCTGCCAGGCCACGATTCTCCCCCTCATTAACCATGCAGGCTCGATGCCTGCAAAGGTTAGACTCCCTGTATTTACAGCTAGGGGAGCTTAAATATGATCTAACAGAGGGGGGGAATGGCCCTGGAGTCTTTTCGGCCTTACAGAGACCACCAACAAACATCTGCCGGATGACCCCAATACAATCAATGGTATCCACGCCGATTGAATCTTCCACACGGCTCTCAGCTATGGGGTAGCCAGGGTGGGGAGACTCTGGAGGAGGGTATTAGTCCTTTCGGGTTATCCATAATAGCAAGTCCAACGTCTACCTCTAGGAGGAGGAGAGCAAGTAAGGGAGGGGTATCGTCCTGACTCCCTTGCTTACTGTCAACAGGGCGGCTTTTCTATCTCACTCCCGCTACCACCTCACCCCAATTTAAGTCCCCTACTGGAGGCATCCCCAGTGTTTATTGATGGGCCCAGTACAGATCATCTACCCACAGAGGGTGCACTGGCTCAAACACCCGGGGGAGCCCCCGGGGCTGCTGCTTTCCCATCAGTAGCTCCTATCCATTCTTCAGGCCGAGTTTTAAGACAGCGGTCCAAGTTACCTTCTATTCCACCCAAGCAATGACTAGGCAGTAGCCGGGGGTTAATATCCCTGGCTACCTGGAACATTTTGGGGTGGAGGGCCCATAAGTCTGACCCTGACTTCCTCCATTTTATAACTTCGCTTGATGTAATACTTATTCAAGAAACATGGCTGACGGAATATCCGAGTCAGCAAAGATGGCAGGGCTATGATACTTACTGGCTAGAAGCGGTGCCTTCAAACTCGCGGGGGCATCCTAGTGGAGGCCTTGCTTTATTTATTTCCGCTAAGTTAGAAGCCCATGTACAAAGAATTAATTTCATTAAAGCTTATTTTAGCCTTTTGTACTGTAAATTTCCTTCTGGGTTCAACATGCTAATAGGGATTGTTTACATCCCTCCAGAATGGTCGGTATATTATCGATCGGGCATATGGGACGATATCTCGGAACAGGTCTGTGATGCTATAGAGAGGTTCCCAGACACCACCCTCTTTCTTGTTGGCGATTTTAACACCCGGCTGGGGGATCCAGCTACTCTCCCGTTGGCCCCCATTTTGGAGGACTCAGTGGACCCGCTGGTCCCTCCGATTCGTCAATCTAGGGACCACATATGGGGCCAAGGAAAGCCCAGATGGACAAACTGTTAACAGACTTCGACCTAGTTATTATTAACGGATGGGTGGAGGGGGATTTGGAAGGGAACTTCACATTCCACTCCCCCTTGGGATCCAGCATTTTAGATCTCTTGTTAGTACCCTCTAACTTTCTGCCTATGGCCCACCATTAGATGGTGGCCCCATTAGGTGTGTCTTGCCATCTACCATTAGTCCTGTTCTTTGTAGACCCTTCTGCTGCTAGGGAGGTAACCATTTCTCCCACCCTACATACAGGGGCAGAGGAAGCTCCCTCGGTAGTAAGAGCAAAGTGGACTGACCACCAGGCAGAGGCACTGGATGCATTTCTTGCCTCTCCCTCTGCCCATAGACTATGTGAGTTGGTGACTGCACACGGAACAGAAGTGGTTGACAGGTATGAGGAATTAATATCTTTGCTCCTCCCTATCATCACCCCTCGAATATAGATATCCCTCTTCGTGCCCTCCCTTCCTGGTTTGACTCGGACTGCCACAGGGCAAGATTGGACCTCCGAAGAACTGCCAGGAAACTTAGGGCATGCCCTAATCAACTCTTTAGGATAAGGATAGCGGAGCTTCGTAAAAAGTACCGGGAAATCTGAATTGCTAAACAAAACAGATACTCCCAGGCACAATGGGCCAAGTTACTTATGACAGCTAATGCCAAGGACTCCTGGCAATTTTGGGCCCTAATTAGAGCAACACAGAGGAGAGGAGGTTCTCTGAGGGGTAGTAGTGTGCACCTGGCAGCGTGGCAGAGCTTTTTTGGGTCCTTGTTTGCCTGCTCCGGGGGGATATGCTCCCTCCCAGGTGCTATGCCACTGGAGAGGTTTCCACAATGGCCCCCTATAACACGCGAGGAGCTAGTGTCACTTATAGAATGGTTAAAACCAGGGAAAGCCCCGGGGCCTGATTTTGTCTCCCCCGAAGTTCTGAAAAGGAACCCGGCATGGTGGGCTAGGTTGCTGGCACCTTTCTTCACCCATCTCAATGAAACAGTTGCTTTCCCAGCTGACTGGAAAGCCAGCATCATTATCCCCATTTTTAAAAAGGGGGATTCAAAGCTTCCGGAGAACTATAGACCTATCAGTCTCCTCAGTATCGTAGCTAAACTATATACTAGAGTGCTGCTAGGGAGATTACAATCGTGGCTTGATGGAGCCGGCATTATCGAAATTGAACAAGCCGGCTTCCAAAAAGGCCTCGCAACATTAGATCATATATTTGTACTAGCAGCTTTGATCTCTAAGTACACCACCGAGTGAAAGAAATTCTATTTATGTTTTGTAGACCTAGAGAAGGCCTTTGATTCTGTCAGCAGAGAGAGGCTGTGGATGAAGTTGAGTGCCTTGGGTATGCATCCTAGATTATTATACCTGATCATCCAGCTCCATGCAGGAAACTCTCTTAGGGCTTCTCTTACAACACCCAGGGAGCATTATCTGAGCCAGTTCAAGTCCAGGCAGGGGTAAGACAGGGGTGCCTGCTAGCTCCAGCGCTTTTTAATTTATACGTAAATGATGTGGTGCAGGCTATGACATATATCAACACGCATGCCCCCAAGATTGGCCCCCGTAGAGTTTCCCTTTTGCTCTACGCTGACGACACTGTAGTAATGTCGCAGTCATTGGTAGGGTTGAAATGGATAATGCAAGCGTTCGGAGCCTATTGCCAAAATGGAAGTTTACGGATAAATTTTGACAAAACCAAGGTTCTGGTGGTTAGAGCCAGAGGGATTCTGAAAGTCCATCAATGGGCAATTGGAACAAACAACATAGAGCAGGTCCAGCGGTACAAATACCTCGGGGTGATTTTCTCCTCCCACCTGGGCTGGAAGGACCACCTAGAGGCAGCAATTACCTTAGCCAGGAAAACCACGGCAGCAATTACCAAATTTTACCATAGCCAGGGAGGGAAATTGGTTTTACCAGCCCTTCGACTGTTTAAAACAAAAGCTATCAGCCAGCTTCTTTACGCTTTCCCAATTTGGGGAGCGTCATATTTGTTCCATCTAGAAAGAACTCAGAACAGATTTCTTAGGGAAATTCTGGGTGCCCCCCGAGGGTTACCACAAGTCATCCTGAGAGCGGAGGTCCACCGCCTGGGGTTTTCTGCTGAGAGCCTGAGGCCTGTTGGATTGAGGGCCACCAAGAATTTAATAAAAAAGAGGATAAATGACCAGACGGTGCAAATGGAGGCTGCGCTCCAACTCGAACAGAAGGTGGCCCCTAAATATCTGCCTTTTAAGCCTTGGGGCCAGGGAGACCACTATCTTTTCAATTGGATGGACGCAGGGAAACGGACAGCTTTTTTAAAGTTACGGACCAACTCATTCCCTTCGGCACTAATCGAGGGCCGCTACAAGGGCATTCCATGTGCGTCGAGGGTGTGCCAGATGTGTAAATTGGGGGAGGTAGATACAGTGGACCATATCCTCCTCCGTTGCCCCTCACTAGTCAGTCCTAGACTCAAATATCTTGGGGGAGTTAGGGAGAGTGCAGGCGTGGCTGGATGGGAGATTCGCAAACTTTTAAGTCCGGTGGATTTGGATTTGGCCAGGACAGTGGCGGGCCAAGCCTTAGCTATTCTGCATATTCGTCGGGCAATTATTTCTTGATAAAAGACCTAATCCCCAGTTGCCAGGGAAGTGTGGGTCCCGCTCTTTATGTCAGGCCTTCAGCCCTTAGGCCTTGGTTTAGGGGTAAAGCACAGCCCCGAGGGACACCCATGCTGTTATAAACATAAGGACGAGTTGAATCTCTAATTTATCCCTGTAGAGTATCGACCGGCCCACTTACTCTCATCATTATCCTTACCATTCTAAGTTATTACAACTATTTCATAAGTGTGAGTTCAATTGGACTTTTAGATTTCCCAGAAAGAGGTCTCATTTCCCCTTTCGACGACCGCAAACTGTGTAGCAAGTTGGGGGTTGGGGGGTGGGATGGGATGTATTTGACGGCTGCCCTGGGGGCAATTGCTGCCTTGTTTTTAATATTTGCATTATCAATGTTCAGTAATTATTAGGTTTGTTATTATGTAATTTATTAAATGTATCTGGAAATTGTAAAAACCAATGGCTAGACAATAAAAACCTTGACCTTGACCTTGGGACCTCGCCAGGGCATATGTCCATCTACTTCCATCCAGATATTTCCCTAAAACTTTCAAGAAGTCCTGCTCAATATGTAACAAGCCAAACATGATGAATACTTTCTTCTCGCCATACTTCTTAGGCCAGTTCCACTGGATGGATTTTGCTACAGTATACAGTGGTTGATCCATGCAAGTTACTGGTGGCTGGCCAGGATTTAAGAACTTTGTTGCATTTATGATGACATCCATACCATGCGTCAGCACTGTAATGAATTTCAAATCTCAGTCTCAAGTTTTTTGAAGTGTGATGTTGTCTTGTAAAGGCTATCACACAGTACAGATGTGCAATTCAGCACTCTTAATTAGTATGAGCAATGATCAGTGTCTAGAGTTCAAAACCAAAGCATGCATGGACTCTAAACACTGATCAGTGCTCATACTAAGTTCTTTTAGGAGCACTGAATGGCACATCTGCAATGTGAAATGACACATAGGTGAAAAAGTATACTGTACTACGCAAACAAAAGCGTGACTTAGACTTCAGGTAACCATAACTCTGGAACAGACTGAGGATGTTGTGGGACTCGTTTGAAAGGTAATTTTATTACAAAACCATTTTTAAGCAGCTCAACCGACATATCTTTACAGCAAAGGATGTATAGCTGGAAAAAAAACAGAATGGTAGCTGCTATGGCAGCCATATTGGAATTGGCACCCATTTTGGATTTCTGGCACAAAATTGAAGTGGTTTCACATTTATATTTCATCAGTACCACATTACCTATGTGCATGCGAAAGCACACACTTGTTCCATTAAGTGCAGTTTTCCTTTGGATTGCTGTTCTACTACTTGGGTTTATAGCTTATTCATACAGTTTCACATGTAGGACTGGTTTGAATTTCTGATAACGCCTTTTCTGTAAATTATATTACAGTCTAACTCCTTTTAGCCAAACCAGCAATCCCCTATGTGACCTCAGAATGCTTTAGGAGCCTTCTCAGTCAGATATTGTGTGATCCAGTAGCCTGACCAGCTACCCTATGTGACCTCTACGCTTGTGTCAGAGTACTTTAAGAGCCTTCTTAGTCAGACACCCTTTCACATCCCATCTATATAACCATTCCATGACCATTACAATCATCTTTCTTTACCTTTACAATCAGATGTTAAAGCAGAGGGATTATTCACTCTCTCTGATATTAGAGTTGAACTTACGCTTAAGGAATGCCACTAGGGGCAGCATGGATATTTTGGCGCAGTTACTTCAATACCCCAGATCATAGGCATAAACTTTATTTGAACCTTTTAACCTTAAGCTTTCAGACCCGTAATATCCCGCCTGGCGGAGCTCTTCCGGGTGGTGAAGGAGTTGGTCAGTCCAGCCTCCCTCCACCTGGAAGTAGAAGTTTCCCAGACCCGCTGTGATACGTTTATTGATTTTTTTCATAGACAAAATTGCTCGCATTCGCCATGACTTTGCCGCCACAGTTGATACAGTTGGAGAACCAGAGGTTATGAATGCCCCATCTTGTCCTGTTTTATGGGATCAATCTCGGTCAGTGATCCCTGCCAATGCGGGGGACGTCCTGGGGGCTGTTAGGGCTACAATGTGTGAATTCGATCCCTGCCCGTCCTGACTGGTTAGGGCCACCAGGGAGATGTTGAGGCTGGTGCTGGCACAGGTGGCCTCCCTTGAGGAGAGCAGGGACTCAGGGTCTCTTAAGTAGGCTGTGGTGCGACCCTTGCTCAAAAAAACCATCACTTGATGCTGACACCCTTGCCAGCTACTGACCTGTCTCTAACCTTCCCTTTTTGGGAAGGTTATTAAGCAGGTAGTGGCCCAGCAACTCCAGGACCATCTTGACCAGGTCGGTTTTCTGGATCCCTCACAGTCTGGCTTTCATCCAGGACATGGCACCGAGACTGCGCTGTGGCCTTGGCCGATGATCTGCACTGTGCTTTAGACCGGGAACAGTTGACCCTTTTGGTCCTGTTAGATTTGTCATCTGCTTTTAATACTGTTGACCACAAGATGCTGGTGACTCATCTGTGGTATCGTGCCGGGGTGGGCGGGATTGTTCTAGAATCCATGGGCCTGTCTCAGAGACTGGTGGGCCCCACACATGTTGAAGGACATACCCTGGACATGATATTTTGCAGCAGCCTTGAGGCGGGGGATCTGTTTAGTGGGGGAGGTGTCAACAATGCCCTTGTCATCGACGGATCATTATCTCCTCCAGGCCGGTATCCTGGTGCATGGTGCATGTCAGCCCCCGGGAGGGTGCAGGAACAGTTAGGTTGGTTCGTCCCCAAAGGCTTATGGAACCAGAAGGGTTCCAGACCGCTCTATTTATTTATTTTATTTTATTTATTTTAAAAATAAATAAATTATTTAGCTGTCCAGGGCAGCTAACAATGGGTGATTTCAGACGTTACGGGCGGCCGGTTCACCACAGCGAACCACCAGGGGGGGCGAACAGCGCAACCACGCCCGGGGGTTGGAAAACGACCCAAACAGACGTGCCGGGAACGGGACCACGGCCCGGAACCGGGCCGCACCATCACGGCCCGTGGCAGCACAACAGACGTGCAGCCGAACCCCCGGCGGGCGCTAAACCCCCACAAGGCACCGGGCAGGGGCGGGACACAGACATGGCCGACTGAGGGCAAACGAAGCCACAAGGCACTCAAGGGAACGCCCACACAAGGGAAACGGGAAGGGAGGGGGGAAGAGCGAGAACAGGCTGACAGCCGGCTCACACAGCGGTCCCGCAGCAGGGCACAATGCACGGCCACACGCCCGGGCACACACACTCACACCAGGGAAAGGCCGGGAAGGGGGGAAGGGGCGCCCGGAACGCCCCACCCGGAACACCGGCAGGGAGGGGGGGGGCACCACCACGGGGCAAGGCACGGACAGCAGCAACCCCCACACCACCCCAGTCCAGTCCAGTCCAAGGAGGTGCCCCCACAGGAACAGAGGCAGTCTCGGAGGGGGGGGGGGGACCCCCGGAGCAAGGCACGTTGGGGGCCCCCAAAGCACAGCGAGGCCGGCGGAGGGGCGCCAGGAGGAGGAGGAAGGGGGCCCCACAGTCAAAGGCTGGCACAGGCAGGGCAGCCGGGTCCAGCGGTGCTCCTCCGCAGCACCAGCGACGCTCAGGCAGCACCCACGGAGTCACGGGGATGGAGGGGGCCCAGGACCACGGCCAGGGGCAGCAGCAAGCAGCGAGGCGGGCGGGAGCTCACCGAGGTGGGGTCCGCAGGTCGGGAGCGGCCAGCGGGGACCAGGCCCCCCCCCCGGGCCGGGGCGGGAGCCCACACGGGGGCACCACGCCGGGGGGGGCAGGCCAGCGACGCGGGGCTCACGGGCCGCTGCCGGGGGCCCCGCTGGCCCGAGGGCCCGGGTGGCCCGCCCGGTGGACCAGGTGGGGCCAGTGCAGCATGCCCCGGCGGTACCCCTGCAAGGACATGTAGTGGGCGATCAGGTAGTAGGCCTCGAAGGGATCGGGCATGGTGAGGGCCAGCTGCACATCCACACGCGCCCACACCGCCAACAGGGATGACATCTCCACCGCGGAGGGCTCCGGCACACAGCAGGCAGCAGAAGGGGGCCACGGAAGATGCCCCAGCTCCAGAAGCCGCTGGAACGCCGCCCCACGGGTGCGCTGGTACCCACGGGCCCCGTGAACACAGGAGAAGTAGCTCACGGCCAAGGCAGGGCCACCCTCGGCCAGGCACTCCGAGTAGGCGCCCAGACCACACACCACCAGCGCTGACACGGTCTCAGAGGCGCTCCAGGGCACATGGGCGCACAGCACCTCCGGGATGCGCCCCTCGGGGAAACGAGCCAGCCCCAGGGCCTCCGCATGCAGCCGGCAATCACGGGCGCTCACCACATGGCCAAAGTAACGGAGCCCGGAGCTCAGGCTCTCGTAGGCACCTGCACGGCTCCCCGGCCCGGCCAGGAGCAGCTGCACGGCAGGGGTGTGCCACAGGTCGCACAGAGACATGGTCTCGCGGAAGGCCCAGATATGGGGGGCCCCTTGGGGGCCGGACAGCGGGAGCCCCATGGATGGGCAGCCAGCCATGGTCCAGCACAACAGGGAATGGGACACGGAGCCCGGAGGGCACACAGACTGCCCAGGGCCGGGAGAGGCTCGGCCCGGCCCCCGGGACAGGGAACACGGGCCCGCACCGCAACATTGTAGCACAACAGAGCGAGGCGTGGGGTGCGGGCCCGGCACAGCTGCAGAGAACAACAGCGAGCTCTCTGTCTGCCTAATCGCACCTTCAAGGCCATCCCGCTACAAACAGCGAGGGGAGGGGGCCCGGGGTGCTGGGGGCGGGAGCAGCCGGAACGCACCGGCACAGGGCGCGCGCAGGCCCGCGAGGCCGACCCCCGGGCGGAGCCACCAGCACCGGGCCGCCATAAGCGCTCCCAGCCCCCACCGGGGCCCCAGCACCATGGAGCGCGATAGGGCAGGTGGGAACTGGATGTTCCTCGCGCTCGCGGCTGAGTGGCACCGTGACCACACTGAGCAGCTGTGCCTCCTGACCGAGAGGGTGCACCTGGCCGTCCGCCTGCGCTATGTCCTGGCCCTGCGGGCTGGCGTGCGCCTCCGGGGCCAGCAGGCCCGCAGGAGAGTCCGTGGCCGGCTCAGGGCTCGGCGCCGGGCCTGGGGGGCGTGGCTGGCCGCCTGCCGGAGCCTCACCCGGCCCGCTGCGCTCCGAGGGGCCGCGAGGCGGTTCCGCTGGGCAACGCAGACCCTCCGCCGGGCAGCGCTGCTGGCTATGCCCATAGCGCGGAGCCTATGGGTCACGGAGCGGCCCCAGGCCTGGTGGGAGCGGGCCCAGGCCCACTGGGGGGAGGCCGAGTGGGGGTCCCACTTCCGGATGGGCAAGGCCACCCTGCTGCGCCTAGCGGAGCTCCTCGCGCCCTGGCTGGAGCGGCAGCACACCTCCATGCGGGAGCCCATCCCCATGGTCCAGCGGGTGGCCATAGGGGTCTGGGCCCTCGCAACGCCCGACTCCTGCCGCTCCGTGTCCCAGCACTTCGGGGTGGGGCTCAGCACGGTCGCCTGCATCGTGCGGGATGTGTGCGAGGCTGTGGAGGGCGTGCTCCTCGACAGGACCATCCAGCTCCTGGACCAGGGCGCTGTGATGGCTGGCTTCGCGGCCGGGGGCTTCCCGAACTGCATCGGAGCCGTGGACGGCACACACATCGAGATCCTGCGCCCGGCCGCGGGGGAGGCCCTGGAGTATGTGAACCGGCACGGATACTACTCCCTGCACCTGCAGGGGGTGGTGGACCACCGGGCCCGCTTCATAGACATCTACACGGGCAACTCCGGCCGGAGTCACGACGCCAGGATCATGACCATCTCCCCCTTCTATGCCCGCATGTACCGGGGGGACTTCGCGGACATGGGCATGAGGTGGATCGAGGGTGTTCCCATGCCCCCCTGCATCCTGGGGGACCCCGCCTACCCCCTGACCCGCTGGCTGATGAAGGTCTACCCTGTCCCGAGCCCCCCTGCGGAGCAGGTATACAATACCCACCTGTGTGCGAGCCGGACCGTGGTGGAGCGTGCCTTCGGGGCCCTGAAGCAGCGCTGGAGGAGTCTAGCTGGCCGCCTGGACTTCACCGTCCCCACCTCCGCCCTGGTGATCGGTGCCTGCTGCGTTCTGCACAATGTGTGCGAGACCGAGGGGGCGGCCCTGGAGTACCCCGAGCCCCACCGGCCCCCCGGTCCTGTTCCCCTGTACGTGAACGCAGGGAACCCCCGGGAGTACCGGTATGCCAAAAGGATCCGGAACGCCCTTGCAACCCACATCGCCCGGGGGGGCCCGCTGTGAGGGCCTTCCCGCCCCTGGGGGCCCCACCCCCCGTTCCGTGCCCATGCCCCTGTACACGCGGTCCCACAGCCCTGTCCCCCCCACAAACGGGCCGGGGACAACTGTCTCTTTACAACACTTTATTGCCCACACAGTGCACACAATCACCCTGTGCCCCCTCCCCACCCCCGTCCCCGTGACCCCGTCCACCACCCGCCCTCATGTGGCCCTCCCCCTCCCCCCCCTTCCCACCATCCCCCCGCGTTTCCTGGGCCGACCCCTCGTGCGGCCGCTTGGGCCCACCGAGCTCTGGGAGCTCCCCTCCCCCCCACTGTCCGTGTCCCCTGCCGTGTCCTGGGCCGGTCCCGGCCCCGGCAGGGGGCCGGGCGGCGGATGGGCAGCTGTGCCCGGTGCCCCGGTCGTGCCCCGGGGGGGCTGGACCCTCCGGAGGCCCGGGGGCACTGGGAGGCGCATGCGAGGGCCCTGGGGCCGGGGGGGCGCCAGGGGCGGCAGGGCTGGGCCCGGGGGCGCCGAGGGGCCCGGCATGGGGACCTGGGCGGGCAGGGCGCCCGGAGGTGCGCCGGCCATCACGTAGGCACACATGGTGCCCGCATGCAGGAGCAGGGAGGTCCCAATGTCGTGGGACCTGTCCATCTTGGCACTGTGCTCCCGCACCATGCCCTGTATGTCCTGCCGGAGGCCCCTGAGCAGCCCCTGCTGCCGCTGGTGCTCCCGGCGCTCCCGCCTCCGCTCCAGGCGCACCTCCGCCTCCAGCCGGCGGTCTGTCTCCAGGGCCTTCTCCATGGACCGCTCTATGGCCGCCTCCATGCGGTCCACGGAGGCGATCATGCGCTCCCCCTGTTCCTCCGCCCTGCGGACGATGTCCTCCGCTTGCTCCTCCCTGCGCCTGCGGACCCGCGCCCGGTACTCCCGCATCCGCTGGGCTGGGGCCGCGGCCGGCGGAGGCGCCGCGCGCGGGGGCTGCCCTGTGGAAATGGGCGGGTGGGTCAGTGCAGGGCCCTGTCCCCTAGCGGGGTCGGGTCCCGGGGCCCCCTGCCCCCCCTCCCCCACTGAGGCCAGAGGCCCCCCTGGGCTGGCGCCCGGGGGGCCCTCCCGCAATCCCAGCCCTCCCGCCTTACCTGGGTCCGGCACCTGCTCTCCTGTGCCCTCCGCGGGGGCCTGCACCGTCTCGCTGGCCCGGTCCTGGGGCTCCCCATGTCCTGCGGGCGGGAGAGGGGGGAGCGGGTGAAGGGGGCTGGTTGTGGCCCCTGCAGCAGGGCCCCCACCCCCGCCCCTGCCACCGGCCCCCTGGTCGTGCCCCCCCCTGCCCTGGGGGCCCGCTTACCCTCTATGTCCGTCTCCGAGCCTTCGGAGGCCGGCGCCTCACCCTGGGAGTGCTCCCCCTGGGACCACTGGCTGAGGGTGGTGAAGGTGCCGACCTCCGACTCCGCCTGGCCGGCCCGGCGTTGGGATGTCTCCGGGCTGCTGCTGGGGGGGGGCCTTGGGGCTTCTGCGGGTCCCGGGTGGTCCTCCTGGGGGTGGGGGTCCCCTGAGCTCGTGTCTACCGGGCGGGCGGCGAGGGGAGGGGGTACCTCGGCCCGCTCCCTGCCCTGGACCACAGCGCTGCCCACCAGGCGTGGGGCAACTATGGAGCCCTTCATGTGAAGGATGCGGTCCAGGGCATCGTAGTAGGGGGCGGTGCGGGCCCCGTGGCCGGAGCGGCTGTTATTGTCCTTGAGGGCCTTGTACCCCCTCTTGAGCTCCTTGGCCTTCGAGCGACACTGGTTGACAGTGCGCTCGTGCCCCGCCGCCTCCATGTCGCGCACGATGTCCCGGTAGACATGCTCGTTGCGCTGGTTTATTGCGAGCTCCACCTGGTACTCGAGGGTCCCCCAGATCCGTATGAAGTCCCGGGTCTCCTGGAGGCCCCACTGTCCCCCTCTGTGATAGGCCTTCCTCCGGCTGGGCCCCTGCTGTTCCTCCTCCCGGTGCAGCTCCTGCTGCACCTGCCTGTGCTCCTCCTCCACCTCCTCCTGGGGGTGCGCCTCCAGGGGCCGGGGGCCGGGCTCCTCCTGGGGCTCGTCCGCCCGGGCCGACTTTCGTGTCTGGGGGGGGGAAGGGGGGTGGTTGGTTGCTGGGTGAGGGTGTGGGCCCTCTCGGGGGCCCCCTGCCCCCCTGCCCTCCGCCCGGGGTCCCCCTGCCCCCCTGCCTTCCGCCCGGGGTCCCCCCGGCCCCCTCCACAGGGGGTTCCCCTGTGCCCCCTGTTCCCCTCCCAGTGGGTGCCCTTACCCGTTTCCTGGGTGCCTCCTGTGGGCCTGTTCCGGCCGCTGTCCCCGGGGCGGCGCGACCCGGCTGCAGCTGTGGTTGGTGTTCCCGGGGCGCCTCCCTGGTCGGGTGCTCCCGTGTGCCCCCTTCCTGCACCTGTGCCCCCTCCGCCTGCATCGCTGGGCCTGGCTGCACGTCCTCCGCCTCCTGTGCCGCCGCTGTCGCTGCTCGTGCCTCCGGTCTCTTCCGCTTCCCTCCTCGCTCCATCCCGCCACGCTTGCTTGCTGCTGCTCTCGCTTTAAATCTCCCTCCGGTGTTTGTGTTGGTGCTGGTTGCCTGGCAGCGACGCTGCGTGCCTCGTCCCCGGCCGGGGCTCCATTTTTTTGGTTCCGCTGGGGGATTGGCGTCCAGACGTTACTTTTGCTTGGTTCCCTGTGGGGGTTGGTTTGACCACGCTTCCCGAGACCTTCCCCCGGCTAGCCCGGGAAGCGTGGTTCAAACTGACCCCATGTGGGTATTGAGCGTGATGAACATCTGGCGCACGCCGTTCAGACGTTCCGGGCCCTTTGGCCCCGCGGGGGGGTTGAGCGTGGTTCAGTGTGGTTCAGCGTGATCTCGTAACGTCTGAAATCACCCAATATCAAAATCAATAAAATACAACCAAACATGTAAAAACATCACAATAATAACAATAGTAAAAGTAAAAGTGAGGAGAGAAACCCCTCCCTCAACCCAACACCCCCCACCCTCACCCTTCTCCCTTGCCAAATGCCTGATGGAACAGCCAGGTCTAGGGGATGTTTCCTCTGACCTCAATGGCCGCTTACTCGATGACCTCATGACCATGTGGAATTCCATGTTGGTGGAGTCCATCGACTGTGTGGCCCCCAAGCATCCACTCCTGAATCACCAACAATGCAGGTCCCTGTGGTATACGGAGGTGCTGCAGCAGATAAAGCGAGAAGGGTGGTGTACTGAAGTTGACCAATTGCGGCATAGAGTCTGGTTATGTACCTATGCCATTGCTGCCCTCATTGCGTCCGCTATGTCCCACCCGGTGGAACTTTTCTGAGTGCTGAGGGGTCTGGTCAGTTCGGCCTCCCTCTGCCTGGATTTAGAGTCATCAAATGCCCGCTGTGATTTGTTTGTGGACTTTATTGCAGATAAAATCGCTCAAATCCACTACAGTTTTGACGCAACATTTTTAGCAGTAAGTGAGTAAAGAGGCAGTAGAAGCCCTGTCTTGTCCTGTTTTGTTGGTTCTATTTCAGGATGTGTCACCCTTGGATTCAGGGGATGCTCTTGGGACTGCCTGAGCCACTTATTGTGAATTAGATCCATGCTCATCCTGGCTGGTTAAGACTAGCCAGGAGACACTAGGGCCATTGCTAGCCGAGATAGTCAAGCCTCCCTTGGGGAGGGCAGGGTGCTGGACTGTCTAAAGGAGGCTGTAGTACGACCCCTGCTCAATAAACCATCATTGGATGTTGGCATCCTGGCCAGCTATCGGCCGGTCTCTAACCTTCACTTTTTAGGGAAGGTTATTGAACGAGTGGTGGCTCGACAGCTTCAGGGGCATCTGGACCGGATCAATTTTCTTGATCCCTCGCAGTCTGACTTTTGTCTGGGCTATGGCATGGAGACTGCGCTTGTGGCCTTGGTCGATGACCTCTCCTGTGAGTTGAACCAGGGCTGTTCAACCCTGTTGATTCTGTTAGATCTCTCGGCTGCATTTAATACCGTTGATCATGAGCTGTTGGTGACTTGGCTGCAGGACCAGGCAGGGATTAGCGGGGCTGTTCTTGAATGGATCCACTCTTTCCTGGCTGGGAGAACCCAATGCGTGGTGCTGGGTGATTTTTCATCTCCACGGGGTGTCACGTGTTGGGTCCCGCAGGGTTCCATCTTATTCCTTCTCTTGTTGAATGTGTATATGCAGCCTTTGGGGGAGGTTGTCAGGGAGTTTGGTGTAAGGTGTTAGCAATATGCTGATGACACCCTAAGGGGAGATATAGCTATATCTCTCATTTTCATCTGACCCAGGTCTGGCAGTCTTGGTGCTTACCTAGCGTCTGTCAGCTGTGGGGGATTGGATGAGGGCGAGCCACCTGAAGTTAAATCCTGACAAGATGGAGGTGATGGTTGTGGGGAAAGCTGGGGAAGTGATGGCCCCCATCATTGATGGGGTCCGTCCTCCCCTGGTATCTCAGGTCCATAGTCTGAGGATGCTCCTGGATCCACAGCTCCACCTGGATGCCCAGGTGGCCACTGTGGTGAAGGGGGCATTCTGCTAGTTATATCTGGCCATCAGCTTAGGCCATATGTCTCGGATTTGGATCTGGCCACAATCGTCCATGTTTTATTACCTCGAGACTGGACTACTGTAATGCACTCTACATGGGGCTACCCTTGGTGCTGGTTCGGAGACTGCAGTTGGTGCAGAATGTGGCAACCCATCTCCTGAAGGGGACGGGCCGACACGAGCACATTACACTGGTGCTTTGCTCTCTGCACTGGCTGCCTATAGACTTCTGGGCACAATTCAAGGTGTTGGTGTTGAACTTAAATCCCTAAACAGCCTGGGCCCCACCTACCTGCAGGACTGCCTCACCCTCCAGATTCTGGATCAGTCCCTGTGGTCGACCTGGGGCACACTCCTCGAGGTTCCCCGGGTTTCCTGGGCGTCGACCGTGAGGAGGGCGTTTTCTATGGCTGCGCCGCAGCTGTGGAACTCCCTCCCATTGGAGCACCGGCCTCCCCTCTTTCCATAGGCAGCGTAAGACCTGGCTGTTCAGCCATGCTTTCCCTGAGGGAGATGGGATGGGTGGGTCGGGTTAGGGAGGATTTCGGTATGGGTTATTTTAATCTGGAGATTTTATGTTGTTTTAATTGTATTTTAGTTATGTATTTTTAAATGTTAGCTGCACCGAGATGCTTATAGCAGGAGGGGGCAACATATTAATTTTAATAATAAAATAAATATATACATATAATGGTTCCGCTCATTCCTGGCTGGTAGAACTTATCATGTGGTCTTGAGTGAGTGTACATCATCTCCCCAGGATCTCACATGTGGGGTCCCACAGGGTTCCATTCTGTCACCTCTCATGTTCAACATGTATATGCAGCCCTTGGGCAAGGTCATGAAAGGATTTGGAGTGTGTTGTCATCAATATGCTGACGATACTCAGCTCTACCTCTCATTTTCAGTAGACTCAGGCCCCACAGTCTTGTTGCTTGCTCGATGTCTGGCAGCTGTGGGGGACTGGATGAGGGCGAGCTGTCTGAAGCTGAATCCTGACAAGACAGAGGTGATGCTGGTGGGGAGGGCCAAGGGAATTGAGGTTTCCATTGTTGATGGGGTGCACCCGGTCTTGGTTTCTCAGGTTCACAGTCTGGGGAGTCTCCTCAATCTACAGCTCCTCATGGATGTTCAGGTGGCAGCTGTGGCAAGGAGTGCATTTGCCAAATTACATTTGGTACGATGGTTACAGCCTTATGTCTCAGATTGCGACCTTGCCACCATCATCCATGCCTTCATCACCTCAAGGCTTGATTACTGTAATGCACTCTACGTGGGGCTTCCCAATGTGATGGTCTGGAGGCTGCAGCTGGTGCAGAATGCGACGGCCTGTCTCCTTATGGGTACGGGTCACTGAGAGCACATAACACCAGTGCTCCATTCTCTGCACTGGATGCCTGCTGCCTACTGGTCTCGATTCAGGTGTTGGTGCTTACCTATAAAGCCCTACACAGCCTGGGCCCCTCCTACCTGCAGGATCACCTCACTCCCCGGGTTCTGGAACGGCCATTGCAGGTGGCTGGGAGTGCCCTTTTGGAGGTCCCTGTGTTTGGCAGGGAGCCACACTGGAGAGGGCGTTCTTGGTTGCCGTGCCTCAGTTGTGGAACTCCCTCCCAGCAGAGACTCGAGAAAGGATTGTTTTTATTGTTCTTAAAGTTTTTGTTCTATATTTTATTTTGTGTTTTTATACTGTATGCCGCCCCAAGCGGTCTTTAGCAGGAGGGGGTGGGATAGCAAATTTTGTAATAAATAAATAAATAAATAAATAGTATTAGATCCTAATGGTAGGGAGAAGATAGCCACTTTGGGCAGCATCAATCCCCTTCTCGGATACCTGGATCCCATTCTCCAAGGTATCCATCCAGTTTGCTGCCCACATGACCCGGAAAGTCCTGGGTGGCATAGGCACTCCAATGACCCAATTAGACTTATGGCCACTGGGCTGGACTCTGGGGGAACTTCTCCTGTCTACCCAATGCCCAAATCTCATTACCAGTCCCATTAGTTCTAATTTTACGAATCTTACACAAGGTTATCACAAACAATATCACTTGAATAATAAACATAAACCTTGTATTGGTTGCGAAATTCAACAAATCAACGTTTGAGAAATGTCCATGTGCAAGCTTTCCCCACCAATAGGGTTCAGACTTCTTTTGCAGCTCCTATGCAATGTCCGTTAAGATCTGCTTCGTGTTGTACACAAATAAAGTTATTAGTTGAGTTGTCCCTTAGTTCCATCAGAATGCTGTCCAATACACTGAAATTACGCATTTGAGAGAGAAGTTCTTGGAATTCGTTCAGATACAAGTCCGTGAAAAGAATTTTCCAGTGAGGTGTAAGAGACACAAGTAGGGGTTTGGCTCGTGGGGGTTGATACACTTGGTCCATGATAGTCAGGCTGGCCATGGTCCCCATTAGGCAGTACCGATCTGGCTGCAGGGTGTGACTCTGTTCATTTATATTCACCACAGTACTCTCTCCTCTCATTAGAAAGCAGAACTTCCCCTCTTCCAAGTAATGTACTGGATTCCCTTTTGTTAGACAATGTTCAAACAGGCAATTGGTTTTGTTTTTCCAGCATATGGAAACCTCTGTTAGCTGACCTTGAAGGCATAGTCAATTTGCCTTTATAATGGGACAGACTTCCAACAAGTGTAGTGGGTAGTAAGGGCACTAAGAAGCTCACATTTACATACATCTCCAGTGGAAAAGTCACAGCCAGTTCACCTTCTATTGGCATTAGTATAGCAGCTGTGTATTTTAAATCATGGCAGTCATGTGTTTTTACTTTCCACCATTCTTGGAACAACAATGCCTTTGGAGATATCCGTTTGGTGATTACTTGGTTTAAAACCTTAGGCCAAACGTTAGCTTCCAAACTTTGTATAGTTTCCCTCTGGGTTAACCAAAGAATTAACAGTGGTTTGACAAGAGTTTGGCCACTTTATGTACTTATATATGTAATTTCCCCACTCAGTTTGCTGGATTAGCTTGAGCTTTATGAGCTCAATACGAAGGATGGCACATATCTCACTAAACGCACTTTGAGATGATTGGTTCCTGAGTTCGTCAATATGTTTGAATTCTTCTGAACTTTGATCTAGGGAACCCAAGAATTGAGTTTTCAGATTCTCTATAGTTAATGAAAGCCTATCTGGACAAGGGACCATGCACACCCCTCCTCTGAAACCCTCTAATTCTTTTAGCTGCTCCAGAGCCCATACCCCTTCTTTCTGCAGGGTTTTATTTAAAATGGATAATGTTGCCCCTGTGTTTACCCACACCAGAAACCGAACCCCCTTTCACTGAGATGGTTGTAGTGGGGTGGTCCCACAAGTTAAGTTGCAGACATGCTAGTTCCAGTAAGATGGGTAAGAGGGACGGTTGTGGCTCCTTTTGATTCTGAGCAGGGGGACTCCCAGTCTTTATGTTCTCATACTTCCCAAGCCTTCCAACAACCATTATGCCAGGTGGTTTTCCTTTCACGGTGTTTTTACTAGTGAAACAAGATTTCACCCTTCTCAAAAATCTCATTGAGAATAGACTTCTCGACAAGGTTTTCTCATCTCGAGATTCTCACAAGAGTTGTGAGAAACTAAAGATTCTTGTGAGACTCTCAAGAAACTTAAAATGGTCCGCGCATGCATAAAAATGGCCACCATGGCTGTTCTGCACATGCACAACCATTTTGCGCATGTGCAGGTCATTTGGGAGACATTTTCAAGATTCTCAAGTTTCTTGCAAGAATCTCAAGTTTCTCGCAAGATCTCGCTGGGGCTGCGAGATTCTCACAAGATTCTTGTGAGAATTAATTTCATTCAAGGGCGTAGCTAGTCCATTGGACAAACAGGGACATTCATCCCAGGGCCCATACTGGCTGGGGGCCCAGTATCCAAGGTAGCTAAGCCACCCTCCCCCCACCCCTTTTTTTCTTTTTTTAAATTGCCACCTGAGCTGGCTGGGGGCCCCTCCAACTGCTGCATAGGCCCCCTCCCTGCCTGTGGTTGCAACATTGTGTCTGACACAATGTTGCAACTGCAGGCAGGGAGGGGGAGGGGCCTCATGAAGCAGTCTGCGTCAGTTAGGGTGGCTATACCTCCCTTTACAAGAGGACACTTATGAAAAATACATGGTGCAGGGCTGCACTGGAAGCAATGCAGCCCTGAATCATGTATTTTTCATAAGCATCCTCTTTTAAAGTGGAGGTGTGACCACCCTAGCATTAGGTCAGGTCACACTCACAAGCCTCGTAGCTCAGCTTGCCCCCTTGCTGCTGTGTCGCA
The DNA here is from genome assembly GCA_003113815.1 of Sphenodon punctatus. Taxonomy (NCBI): domain Eukaryota; kingdom Metazoa; phylum Chordata; class Lepidosauria; order Sphenodontia; family Sphenodontidae; genus Sphenodon; species Sphenodon punctatus. Next base: position 495,917 of record QEPC01014479.1, read on the forward strand.
AAGGAGGACTCCTCCTTACCAGTACAGACCCAGTCTGAGCCAGGCTGGCTCGAGGGAGGCCAAGCCTGACTGGGAAGGTGCCTGGCAGCGGCTCCACTCAGTAAGGGAACCATTACCGGGCACCTTCCTGTTCCGGTGCTCCCCACATCGAGCCAGACCAGCCTTTGGTCTCCAGGACTGGTCAGGTGGGCTGGGGCAGCAATAGCACTGCTGCTGCTGACCACGCTTGGCTCCAGTGATGGATGGGCCCAACAGCAGGCCACCAGCAGCACACCGCAGACTCTGCAGAGAGCAAGTAAGTCCCAAGCGCCAGCAGCCCAGTGCTCCTAGGCCAGCCGGCAGCTTCACCCCTGACAGGAAAAAAGAGGCAGGGGGCCCTACGGACATTTCCTGTCCCTGGACCCATCCCAAGCTAGTTATGCCCCTGATTTCATTCTATTTTCAGTCCTAGTTTTTACCATCCTTGTTATCCTTATTGTTTGGTGTAATGGCCACAACCTTGTTTTTTCCCTTCTTTTCCTGTAGGATTTTATCCCACATCCTATTTGCAAACTTTGTGGCAAAAATTAAGACCCCAAGCCTCTTTTTTTTTAATCTTCCCTTGGCAATCTCAATGGTCACCCTCTGGCCCTACAGTCCTAGTTCCCTGATCGGTAAATATCACCTGGACTGCAGCTCTTGCCTTATCCAACTCCTTTTCTGCCTTCCTTCTCTTCTGCCTCAGAGTTGCACAGTAGGGATGGGCTAACAGATTGTGCTTCATGTTCGGTTGTTTGGTTTGGCTACGTTCAGTTCGTGTGTTTGTGTTCGGCCGTTGGGGTGGATCGCCGAGTTCGCGTTTGGCCGTTCGGTTCGGCCACGTTCGGGTTGTGTGTTCGTGTTCGGCCGTTCGCCGTTCGGGTGGATCGCCGAGTTCGCATTCGGCGTTTGGCCTAAAAATATCGCGAGCGCGCAGGAATCCGGAAATCACGCCGGAAACCAGAAATTCGTGTGAGGTGAGTCGGTGTGTGTTTGAGTCGGTGGCTGCTTGGTTCGTGTGTTTTGACTGTGATTGTGTTGGGTTTGGATGTGCTGTGTGTTTGGATGGGTTGGTGTGTGTTGTGGGTGACTTGGTTTGTGCTGTGTGGGGTTTTTGAAAAAAAAAATGAAGAAGGCTGCTAGTGCTCGCATCCTCCGGCTGGGGGCACATTTGCCAGTGGAGGAGGAGGAGGATGAACCAGTTGAGGTCGCTGCCCCTGCTACACCTCCCGTGGCACCGGTGGCACTGGCTTCCTCCTCAGACGAGGAGGAAGCGGTGGGCTCTACTGTCATTCCTGCCAGGTTTGTAAACCTTTTTTTTACTTTTAAGACAAGAAAGGCTGTATCATTTAGAGCGAGCTCTGTCACTGGCGTGTGGCTGGGTGAGTGGGTGGTGGGCATCAGTCAGGCACAAACAGTGGCCAACAGCGGGTGGCAGCAGATGTCTGCCACAGAGAGAGAGGGTACTGTAGTGTGGGGGACTCTTCCAGCAGTCAGGCATGAGCATCCCCACCCAAACATGTGCCAGACTATCAAGGGTCACCACTCTCCAGTTGTTGCCATCCCATTCCCTATGCACCCCCAAATAAGGGCAGTCTCATTCCTCCAGCCAGGGTCACATCTCCCGTCGCCATCCCTAGCACCCCTGGGAGGGCAGGATTTGCACGTGCCAGCCAGGGGCGACTTTCTAGTTGCAATATCTAGCATCCCCTAGCACCCCTGGGAGGGCAGGATTTACACGTGCCAGCCAGGGGCGGCTTTCTAGTTGCAATATCTAGCATCCCCTAGCACCCCTGGGAGGGCAGGATTTGCACGTGCCAGCCAGGGGCGGCTTTCTTGTTGTAATATCTAGCATCCCCTAGCACCCCTGGAAGGGCAGGATTTGCACGTGCCAGCCAGGGGCAGCTTTCTAGTTGTAATATCTAGCATCCCCTAGAACCCCTTGAAGGGCAGAATTTGCACATGCCAGCCAGGGGTGGCTTTCTAGTTGTAATATATAGGATCCCCTAGCACCCCTGGGAGGGCAAGATTTGCATGGGCCAGCCAGGGGCGGCTTTCTAGTTGTAATATCTAGCATCCCCTAGCACCCCTGGGAGGGCAGGATTTGCATGTGCCAGCCAGGGGCGGCTTTCTTGTTGTAATATCTAGCATCCCCTAGCACTCCTGGAAGGGCAGGATTTGCACGTGCCAGCCAGGGGCAGCTTTCTAGTTGTAATATCTAGCATCCCCTAGAACCCCTTGAAGGGCAGAATTTGCACATGCCAGCCAGGGGTGGCTTTCTAGTTGTAATATATAGGATCCCCTAGCACCCCTGGGAGGGCAAGATTTGCATGGGCCAGCCAGGGGCGGCTTTCTAGTTGTAATATCTAGCATCCCCTAGCACCCCTGGGAGGGCAGGATTTGCATGTGCCAGCCAGGGGCGGCTTTCTTGTTGTAATATCTAGCATCCCCTAGCACTCCTGGGAGGGCAGGATTTGCACGTGCCAGCCAGGGGCGGCTTTCTAGTTGTAATATCTAGCATCCCCTAGCACCCCTGGGAGGGCAGGATTTGCACGTGCCAGCCAGGGGCGGCTTTCTAGTTGCAATATCTAGCATCCCCTAGCACCCCTGGGAGGGCAGGATTTGCACGTGCCAGCCAGGGGCGGCTTTCTAGTTGCAATATCTAGCATCCCCTAGCACCCCTGGGAGGGCAGGATTTGCACGTGCCAGCCAGGGGCGGCTTTCTAGTTGCAATATCTAGCATCCCCTAGCACCCCTGGGAGGGCAGGATTTGCACGTGCCAGCCAGGGGCGGCTTTCTAGTTGCAATATCTAGCATCCCCTAGCACCCCTGGGAGGGCAGGATTTGCATGTGCCAGCCAGGGGCGGCTTTCTAGTTGCAATATCTAGCATCCCCTAGCACCCCTGGGAGGGCAGGATTTGCACGTGCCAGCCAGGGGCGGCTTTCTAGTTGCAATATCTAGCATCCCCTAGCACCCCTGGGAGGGCAGGATTTGCACGTGCCAGCCAGGGGCGGCTTTCTAGTTGCAATATCTAGCATCCCCTAGCACCCCTGGGAGGGCAGGATTTGCACGTGCCAGCCAGGGGCGGCTTTCTAGTTGCAATATCTAGCATCCCCTAGCACCCCTGGGAGGGCAGGATTTGCATGTGCTTTATGGGGTTTTTTAGTTGCCGTCCCTAGCACCCACAAGGAGGGAGGATTAGAGGCATCATCATAAATGCATGATATTTACTTGGTGTTCTTATGTGTTCCCATTTCAGAGAGGAATCGGATTCTTCTGGCCCCGGGCCCAGCCCTGCTTCCAGGCCTAGGACGACAACTCGTCGCCACCGGCCCCCGAGGCGGAGCTCCCCAGCTTCACCCCTAGACATTCAGCGCCAGTGGTCGTATGTCTGACAGTTTTACCTGAAGGGTGACAGAACCGCCACATGCAAGGTATGTCACGGGGACTGGAACAACAGGGAATGAATTACCCTCTGACCTGTTAGGAATGGAAGTCCCCTGCAGAGAGAGATTGGATGGCCACCCAGTCCACCCACTCGTGGAGACAGAATGCAGGCAGGGCTTGACAGACCATTGGTCTGACACAGTATGGCACTTCTAATGTTCCTTTCTTTTTCTGCTCTTTCTAGATCTGCAAAAAAGGGCTCCGCTGAGAGAGGGAGGGGACAACATCGGGGATTCTCAGCCACATAGAGCAGACCCATGACACGTGGGTGAGGTGGGCAGGTGAGGAGGACTCCGCCGCTGTAGCTGTGTCCGTGGAGCCGCAGCGCCGCAAAAGGGGAGGGGGAAGATCTCCAGGTAAAAAAGGCATATAAGCCCTTCCCCTCCCCCCGCCTCAACCCTCACCGTAGAGACCCCCGGGATCCCGGAGGACGCCACCATCAAGGCCCTTCAGGACAGGTTGCATCGCTCCACCTGGGGCCACGTGGAGGAGGTCCAGCACTCCACCGCCGACCTGGAGAAGTGCCTGGTGGCGGATATCCAGGCGGTGCAGGCGGAGTGGCAGCGGGTGGTGGCTTACGACCAGTATATGTCCGCCGAGCTGCGCCGCGTGCAACTCTACCACCAGGCACTCTCCAGGTGGAATAATGACCTAACCAAGGTGATGGAGTACACGGTGGACAACGGCATGGTTGACCCCTCCATGGTGGCCACTTGCCCTCCAGACTGCGAGCCGCCCCAAGGCCTGTTGCCTTACCCCCAAATACAGGGGGACATGCCCAGTGGCAGAGACACTGACTCTTAGGTTGTTTATGTTTATAAGTTTCCTTTACATGTTTGCTTTTGTTTTATTAAATGTTGGTGCTGTTGTTGTTTTCCTATATTGAATTTGTAAATAGTTTTAAGTAAAGTTTTCAAATTTATTGTTACGAGCTTTGTTTTAGTCCTCTCTTTTATTCCTCCCTATGTGCTGAAGTTCTGGCTGGCAGGTGGCAGAATCTCATACAGCTACCAGATCCCTTCCAGCAGCACATGCCACCTCAAGTAGTGTAGTAACCCAAAGATGTGTGATGCCAGCAGCAGGGTCTCAACTAGCAGAAAGTCCCCAGGAGGTGCAGGGCTGGTGTTTGTGTGGGTGAGTGTGACAGAGAGAGATACAGGCTCCTCAGCAGCGGGCAGGAGGTGGCGGGCGCTGGTGGTCAGAGGGGCTTTTAGTGGTGCAGAGGAGTAGGCTTTTGGGGAGGGGGGCAGGCTGGCATGCGGCCGGGCTTCTGGATGCAATGGAATGGAATGCATCCCCCAGTGACTGGAATGATGGTCCCATAATCTTGTTGATGGTCCCTGGGATGGGCGGGCATCGGGGATAGTGGAATGACAGCCTAAAGCCTATGGGGCACACTTCATTTGATCAGGCGCGCCGCACTAGGTGGTAGCAGTTAAGGACGCACACAGGCAGGCAGGCAGGCATATATAATATGTTGTGGGTTTATTCCATCTCATTTCGGTAGGTTTGCTGTGTGCTGGATGTGGGCGATGGGCATTAATGGGCACAGCACAGATGGGAGTTCTTCCAGGTTCCGGCTGGTGGCAGCTAGGATATACCTAGCTGAGCTCTCCC
>QEPC01014492.1:11903-24317 GCA_003113815.1 Sphenodon punctatus
GAACTCCGAAGTTCCGAACCACGTTCACCCATCCCTAGTAATGTGCTCCCAGTGATCCATCCCTGATAGAAAATGGGCTGTCACATATTTTAAAATACCAAGTCTCAGTGTGGCCTAGGTGGTGGGGTTTATCGTATGTCCCACATGCGCAGCCGCATGCACACACACATGCTCATCCATGCAGTTTGCATGCACACTGTGGGATCCGTGCCGAGGGTCGCTGGTCTGGAGGGCATGGGATAGGCCCCAGTGTGTCGTAGTGGGTAGAGAACCTGCTTGGATAGAGATCTATCTCGGGCAGAATAAGAGGCTTAAAGACTAATCTTTACTGGTGAAAAGAGGCATGAACTTTTGTAGATAACAGCCTGCCTCATTGAATTTGGAATTAATGCAAGTCACCAAGCTTCTCAGTGCTTCATTTTTCCCATCTGTAAGATGGGGCAAATGATATTGACTAGTAGAGATGAAAAGCATAGTGGGTAGGGATGGGACTATCGGTGAATTATCGGTTACCGGTTTTATCGGTATCGAATTAATCCGATATCGGATTTATCAGTATCGGTATATCATTTTTTTAACATTGCCGATTTTTTGGATCGTTAACATTGCGGCCATTGTTAAAATGGCCGCAATGTTAAAGATCTAAAAAATCGACAATGTTAAAAAAACGATACCGATATTATCGGTATTATCAGATTAATTGGCGATATCGCCAATTATCGGCATTATTGGATTAATCCAATACCGACAGTCCCATCCCGAGTAGTGGGTTTATTATTCAAAGGTTTTGGCCAGGAGCTTGAAGACTGCAGAGCCCCTGTGCTGGGATGCAAATGGAGACCAAGTGACACATGGGCAAACCAAGTGCAAACCACACGCATGTTGTGTTTCAGGCTCCAGTTACGCTTAAACGTTCAGTGACCTGCACAATTCCTGCTCAGTAACTTCCTCTGCCCTCTGCGTGTGTGGGGTCCTCACTTCATGAGAGGGTTCTGGATCATAACCATCATCCAGTAGCCCTTTCACAAAGTCGAACAATATATGGAATAAAAATGGGTACTCATATATCCAATATTTTCAGTATTCCGTTTCATGTTTGGGGAATTTCAAGGGGGGGGGGCATTCTTGGGCAGAGCTTAACCCCTGAATATAATGTAAAACGACATATTACCATACTCCTTTTGGGGTTGAACATAGCTAACATTTGCCCCTGTTACATATATTTATTAATTTGTCTTAACCTTAACACAAAGAAATCGCCATTAATATTATATTCCAGATTAATAACAGATCTTAATCAATCAATAGATCCATAACATAACATACCATAATATACTTTCTCCCTAGATAACTTTCCAGAGGACCGTCTAGCCCACCTCTTCCTTTACTTATCACGCTGAGTTTCTATCCTGCCTGCTGCAAATGCAAACATAGCCCTAGCTTTGGTCACATCCTCTTTCTTATTAGTCAGTAGAAATATCAGTTTCTGCAATGTTGCCCAATTACTGTCCAATTTAACGGATTCTAATCACTTTTGGCACATTGCAAAAAATGTTGGGCAGACCAGAATATAATGAGGGAGGTCATCAACTACCCCATTCCACAGCTACCTAGACGATCATTATACGGAATCTTCCCGTAGCGTCCCAGTGTCACTGCAGAACTCATAGTCTGAAATCTCAGATTAAAAAAAAAGCTTTTCTAAGCTTCAAGATTGATAATGATACCAAGTATCTAGCCCCCTTATCTTTAGGTAACCAATATTTATAATATGGTGGGGTGGGGAGATACGAGAGAGTCTGACTTGGGCTCTTTGTTGCTGCTGGGCAATATCATTTATTCTTAATTTCATCAGCCCCTTTGCTTCTTTTAAGTGGAAGTATTTTACAAAATCTACAGAGAAGTCTAACTGGCTCCGTTTTTTCCTTATAACTTTCCACCATGGATCCCTATCAAACCAGTAGAAACTGCTTTTTTCTTCCAAACACAATTTCGGTAAGGAGTCAGGTGACAAATGCAAAATCTTTAACATAAACATAAGAATAAGTCTCTGCACTTTTGCTGCCATGGATTTCAATCCTACCTCTAACCTTAATGTGACTGGAGAGGTTGCTGGAGGAGCTCCCAAAATTCCCCCTCAGAAATTTATTTTGGATGAGCTCACAACAGTCATTAAACATGGTGTCGTATCCCCATACCTGTGCGCCGCATCACATTTTAGAGATGGCTTTCAACTCGGAAATCTTTAAGGCTGGTCCCAGTTGGAATCCCCGCTTAGATTTATAAAACTTTAATAATGTCATGATAATAGGGGTCAGAGTCTGTTTAATAAACCGGCTATGGGGTGCCCATGTTCCATTAAATGCAAAATTTACCCTAAGGTATTTAAATAATCGCACCTGCTCTACTTTATGCCCTTGTATATACCATTTTCCAGCTTTATATTTTAGGGAGAAAATCATTATCTTTCTCTTATTATAATTTATTACAAGATCTTCTTTGTCACAAGCCAATCCAAAGTCCTCAAGGAACCATACTAAACCCAACCTTGCCATAAGAGAGCAAAATGCTATAGTTGGCATACATTAGGATAGACACTTTACATTTTCTGGTACCATATACTTCCTATAGTCTTGATGGGATCTAGAAAATTATTTACATAGATATTAAGGTTGGGGCCAGCAAAAAAACATGTTGCACCTCTCTTGATGACCTAACAGACTCCATCATAGCTCCTCTTAGATTTATCCGTACCTTCACCGATACATTTGTATAGAAGGACTTTATTAACAACAACAATCTCTCATCCATCTTTAGCTCAACCATCCCTCCCCACCCCCTAGTTTCTCCCGGTTGATTAAATCAAATGCAGATGTCAGATCAATAAAGGTTGCAAATAACTTCATTTTTTAAGCTTTATATTTACCAATAAGATGGGTAAGCACAAAACAATGATCTACTGTGCTTTTAGTGGCTCAGAACCCAGCTTGTTCCTCCGCTAATACCTTGTTGGCAATAATCCGTTCCTGTAATCGATCCAAAAGCAACTTTGTATAGAACTTAGATATAATACATAGGAGGGTTATTGACCTATAATTACTAGGCTTAGACTGATCTCCCTTCTTATAAATGGGTACTGCGACCCCTTGCCTCAAAGAATCTGGTATAGTTCCTGAGTTATTAATCAGCATAAATAAATTTGCTAAGACTGGAGCCCACCACTCAGGTAGAAGTTTTAATACTTCCCTGGGAATAAAATCAATCCCAGGAACTTTTCCATTTTTTAAGGAGTCAATTGCTTCCTTGACCTCAGCCTCTGTAACCGGCTCCCATGAGGGCAGGCCCTCAGGGCATGCTAACAATGCCTGGTCATTAGACACCTTAGTGTTAAATACAGTTGCAAAATGATCAACCCAGTCCTGATGTAAGAATTTTGGCTCAACATACAAGGATCCTACCAGCTCTAATCCATTCCAGAAGGTACGAGACTCGTTCCTCTCTAGTGCAGCCTGGAGGGCAGTACACTGTTTCTTACTAAACTCCTGTTTCTTCTGTTTGAGAAGTACTTTATAATGACCTACTACCCCCTTCTGTTGCTGATTTTCAGATGCCGGGCTAATTTCCTAAGATAAACATTAGCCTGTTGACATTCTATATCCCACCATCCTCCACATCAGTTTTGTCTTGTTTGACCTTTCTTTGTTGTTCCCAACAGTAATGGGCACAACCTATTCACCAGACCATCGAATATTGCTATAGCTTGATTTATTTCCACAGCTGCACTTAGATCAGCTAAGGCTTGTGCTAACATGCAAAATCCCATAATCTGTCCGTCTATTTTAGAAGACCATCTCACCCTACACGGACCATCCCAGGAATATTTCACCACAAGGAGCCTGCCATATTTTTGATATTACAAGGTCTGAATTGTATATATCCAAAAGGATACGAAAGTGGCCGATCTCAATGCGTGAGCCGGGAAATAAGAGTTAGCTCTATAGCGTTCCCACCTCAGGCCAGGTTTCCCTGATAATCTCCAGCAGTGTTACCATTCAAAATCTTTAGACTATAATCCAATACAAATTTGTAAACGGTTTTCCCTGTCTTATTCACAATCTGGTCTTTAGATGATCTAAATCGATTCCGATTTGTGTCAGACTCTACTAGATTTATAGTTTTTTAAAGATTTCATTACTTCACCCTCATTTGGACCTATTCTGGCATTAAAATTGCCTAATAGTAAATGGTGGTCCTTAGGCAACAGGTCCAGGGAAGAGTCTATCCTGACTATCACTCTAGAAAGATGTTAATCATATATGCCTCTGGGAGGGATATATACATTCAGGATGATCAGAGAATCTATATTGTGGGGAAAAATGCATCTAAGGCCATTTTTATATGGGGATGGTGTGAGGTTAGGCCCGGACTTTGGGGCAGGCCCCCTAGGCCCCGGCCTTGGGCGGCATTTTTTGGGGGGGGTGGCAGTCCTGGCGCCGGCTCTGTCCCACTCCATTTTTGTTTTTCTCCCTGCACAGCTGAGGCTGCTGTCTGCAGCCAAAGCCTGCTGCCTGGGTCCCCATTCCTCACCTGCCTCTGCCTGCTAATAGTTCTGCAGCAGCAGCAGCGGGACACCAGGACACAAAGCTGTTTGTTTACAAACAAATCCTCCCCATGTGAGTGATCAGAAGGTTGTTGCCTTGTCAAGAAGGTTCTTAGAGATAGCTCCCAACATTCTCACAACTGGGTTGTGCATGCTCATTGCTCACCCTATTCAAATAATAGATTAGACCATATGATGGTCTCGAGCTCCTCTACTATAAAAAGCACTCTTCCCCTCAGAATGACAGTTCCTTCCAACCCTTTCTAACAATATAAGAAAAAATTCCATTCAGGGCTGGAAGGGTGGGTGTTGTGAGAATGTTTCGAGCCATCTCAAAGAATCTTGTTTACAAGGCAGCAGCCTTCTGTTCTTCTTTGAGTGGCTCCTCACATGCCCTTTTTACATGACTCTGTTGGGTGGGGAGGTCCGTGGGGGGGTCCCGTGGGACGGGACGGGCACATGGCCACACATGCATCCCGTTCACCCCCCCGCTCATCCGCACCCATGGAGCAACCTCCATTTCCCCCAGTGGCTCTGTGCATGGGGACAAGCGGGGGGTAAGTGGGGATGCGTGTTAGGCAGGCGTGTGCATGCACCCCTGGTCACTGCAGGCATGCGTGCCGTATCATGCACATGGAGCTCTCCCACCCATGAACATGCAGTGTGGGGGCGGGGCTTGGCTTTCGGGACAGCAGCCTGAGAAGGGCCATGGGGCGCAAAATTCCAAAGTCCAACCCTGGGTGTGCGCCCATGTAAACACCACAGGCAGCAGGTGTTTGTGCATGCACGCTCCCATGCACACCCACCAACACACACTGCACACCCACCTCCACCCACGGAGCCCTCCGACAGAACAGAGGATGATCCGTGGGTGTAGGTGTGTGTGTGTCTATGTGGCATACACCCACCGTGCCAAAATACCCTCCCCCACCCATCCCCGTCCGTGTAAGAATGGCCTAAGTACAAGACAGGGGCCCTCCAATTCTCCTATCCCCTCACAAATTATGTCTATTTCTAGGGAGATAAACATAACCAGCCATCCACTTGGGCGCCCTCACCCTTGTAGAATTACAGCTGGTACACACCATCCTCTAAAACCCTGCAATTCAATATGCTGAGGGTTTGTTATCCATGTTTCTATTATATCCAAGGATTGTAAATATCCCAGAAAATCCTTATATCTAATCTATACTACCTATCTCTATATAATGTACAGGGGGAGAAGGGCAGGGAAAGGGTGAAGGTAAAATGTAGGGTCTGAGGAATAAAAGTTATTGGTAGTAATACAATGAGGGCTAGGGAGGATTTTGTGTGTGTAAGCACCACAGTTCTGTAAATGCAACCTGACAAGCAGAGCTCTCACCAAACATAGAGAAAAAGTCTGGTCCACCTATTATAAAGGGTTGCAGTGCCCGCCCTCCCACAGAGCCCCTCTGATTGGTTGTGGGAGGCAGCAGGCATTGAGCAGTCACAGAGTGCCATGAGACTGCTGGGGCCTGCTTGAGCTGCTCATTGGCCATCGATACATCCATCAGATACTGCTGAGCTGCTCGCCCCTCCCAACACAGGCACAGTTCAAGAGTTCAACCCTGTTAAGACTCTGAGATACCACCTTCCTCCTCCAAAACCCAGCTGCCACAGCACTAATAATAACAACAATGATAATGACGTTGTCATTTTTGTTATCATTGTCATTATAGATTCTCATTTTCATTATTGCAATAACGATAACGAAAATGATAATTTTTGTTATCATTATTGTAATAACGAAAACGACATGCACACTACTATATTTTACAGATGGTGAACTGAGACATAGAAAGTCTATTGGTTTCCCAAAGAGTACAACAGAAGCCTGTGAGTGTGCAGGGAATTGAGTCTGGCTTTCTTAAGTCCCAGTTGGCTACTCCTTCTGTCCATATATTATATCAATGATCAAGATATTCCACAAGCATCTGAAAAACAGGCAAGCCCATTGAATATACCCTATCTAGAGCTGAAAGTGAGTACCCACAAAAACGGGCATACCCAATGAATTTCCAGTATCCAAATCAAGCCAACAACATTGGGTACCAATTGGTACCCAGTTGCAACCATATTCGGGTACCTATTGTCCTGGAATGTTAACCTCCGACCCTGGAATACCAACTTCCAGTACCGATTTTTCAACTTACATACCAATATTTTTTCTTCTGACACTGATTTATTGATTTTCCATCCCAGGAAGTCGACGTATGTTACCAGGAAATCCACTTCCAGCCCCAATTTTCTTTAATGACCACTCTCATCCATGCGTTCATCACCTCAAAGCTGGACTACTGCAACGCGCTCTACATGGGGCTGCCCTGGTGATGGTTCAGAAGCTGCAACTGGTGCAGAATGCGGCAGCCTGTCTTCTGACAGGGACGGGCCGTAGGGAGCACATAACACCAGTGCTCCAAGCTCTGCACTGGTTGCCTAGAGCGTTCCGAGTCTGAATCAAGATGCTAGTTTTAACCTTTAAAGCTCTACATGGCTTGGGCTCTTCCTATCTGAGAGATTGCCTCACTGCTTGGGCCCTAGGCCAATCCTTGTGGTCTGCCGGGGGCACCTTCATGGAGGTCCCCCGGGTTTACTGGGGGGCCATGATAGAGAGGGTGTTCTCTGTGGCCGCACCATGGTTGTGGAACTCCTTCCTGGAGGAAGGTCACCTGGCCCCTAGTCTGCTGACCTTCTGCTGGGCCTGTAAAACTTGGCTGTTCACTCAGGCCTTTGGGGAAGAGAGTGGGTAGGGTGGGAGGGGAGGGGTTTTTTTAGTCCGACTATTTTACCCTTGTTTATGTTGGGTTTACATTCTCCCTCTGTTTACAGTTTTATTGTTTTTATGGTTTTAAAATGTATTTTGTAAGCTGCCCCATGCTCTCTGTTGACGGAAGGGGGCGGGGTATAAATATAAATATAATATAAATATAAATATAAATATAAATATAAATATAAATATAAATATAAATATAAATATAAATAAATAAAACAATTTCAATCCCAATGTTTTGGTTTCTGAAAACTAAATATACTGATTTTGTCCTGATATACTGATCATATACTTTATTTCCATCCCGATATACTGATCATTAATCAGAAAATTAAAAAAACTTGGTACCACAAATTTCTGATTTTTCTGGTACCTGATTGGTACCCAGGTAGCCCATTGAGTATTCAGTGTGGTACTCAAAAAAGGTGGGTATTATCTGCGGGTAGGGTACTAAATTAAGTACCTATTTCAGCTCTAACCCTACCCAAACTAAAAACTATGGTTTGGATAATAATAACCGATATCCATTTATGCACCATTGGGTATCTGTTTCGGTCATTCCATTTCAATTTTTCTCATGGGGGTGGGGGTTGGGGTTGGTTATTTCCATTTTTCGTTCACTTTCATAGTTTGGTTACGTCATTTCAGCAATATTAGCACTATGGTACATGAACAATTGCTGAAAGTGACATAACCAAGCTGGAAAACAAAACAAAAAAGACTCAATCCGGAATACCCAAAATAAAGATACACTAATACCAATTTTGGTCACAGATATTGTCTGGGTACTTAAAAGGGCTACCAAAAAATGCAGATAATATCCATGAATAATAAACCCACTGCTGGTTTTAGCTCTAGTCATGTGGACCTTGGAGGAAATCCTGTGATACCTCCGTTGTGTTCACGTCTTCCGCGAGTGGTAGGGTCTGGTAATTACCACTTACTGGCCTGGCCTGGCACAAATGAGAGGTAATTACAATTTAGGGATCAGCTAATAGTACTTTTGAATGCCCATAAGGTGTAATGGTAGCTTAACCAACCGGAGTGCCTGGTAGCTTAACACACCTTTCGGAGCATTCACAGAATGTGAGATACTCCTCACTGAAATGTGTTAAAAACCATTTTCCAAAAGAGAAGAGAGCTCAATGGTTTCAGAGATCTTACTGGGACATCATGGCCTGCAGTGACCATTTTCTAGGCAGAGAAATGCCCTGATCTTTACACATTGATGGCATCAGAAAAGGTTTATGATGTTCATTAAACTCCACAATCTTTGCTGTAGAGGCAAAGGTCACTTTCCCCAACATAACCAGGATAGCAAGGGCAATCACCTTAAAGACAAGACAGAACAAAATCCCAAAGGTTGGATCTTCTGAGTAACAAGAATGAAGAGTGCACTAAAACTGTTATCTCCTTTATTTTTAGACACACGATTGTAGTCAAAAGGTGACCTCCAAAATCAATGAAAAACAAAAAGGAAGAAATAAGTGCTTTTCCAGCAACTGTAAGAAGAGATTTCTCTTTCAATGAAGTGTCTTTTCTCCCAAGAGCTCTTACATCAATGGAGAGCATGGATTTCTCTCTATTCATGCCATCTCAAGGGATGGAGAGCATCAAAACAGACCCTTCTGATTTCCCGAAACAGCTAGGCAAAGCAGCACTCTTTATCTATGCTGTATGAATATGAACCCATCCTCAGTACATGAATATCTCACAAAAGATACGACAGATGTCTGTCATCTCCGATTCATTCTTTCTTACAAGGGAAGATAGTTATGTGTGTATTGTGGGGCGTGCTACTAAAAGAGCATTTGGCAGAGGCATTACTAAGGTATTATACACTCCCCATTTCATCCAATTTGGTCAGATGGAGAAAAGAGAAAAACCTTTCTCTCAGACACTTCGGAATTCTCTGTCCAGAGTAGCGAGGTGTCTGGATAACGGGGTGTCGGACTGTGCGTCTTTAAAGGATGCAGCTCTTGGGGGGCGATGCTGTGTAGTATGCTGTTGTGAGTTTGTATCTAATTATGGAGTATTTATTTTGTACCCTGATTAGAGGGTATGGGAGAGCTCACTGGATGGTAAGGCTCCCGAGAGGGGAGGTGTATGTTGGAGCAGGCACAATCCTTTAAGAATTGCCTATTCATCATCTTCTCCTGTCCTGTTTGACTCTTGACAGTTATAAGAGCAGCATAGTCTGGAATCCAGGCCCCTTTCAAATGGACACACATCCCACACCCACGTGTGCAGGGGGGGTGCATTTGAATGCTGAAGCAGGTGCAGGGTGGGAGGGTGCTCCAACGCTCCACCCATTACCCATGTACAGAGCAACGGGCACCAATGCTGGATGCTCCATGCATGGAGGGGGGGGGGGGGTTCGTGGGAACACACCCCCACACTCCTCCTACCCACCACACTCCCCCCCCATCCCCCCCCACAACCATGCCCATTTGAAAAGAGCGCCAGTTTAGTTTTCCTATCTATGAACACAGTGGAAACTCTTGTTTCTTATAGCTGTCTATACTCCTGTCAGAAGGCACAAAGGTTGGGAGCCTAGGAAGTTATGGAACCCAAAATCTCACGTCCTCAACGGCATAGTTTCAATGCATCACAGAGTTGTGGAATACCCCATCTGCTCTGGGGTCCATTTAAGAGGGTTGCAACGGTAGTTGGTATTTTTCTGTTGCCTCGGGTATTTTGAACTGCTGTCCTAGTGGAGAAAAATATTTTGGCAAAGAGCCAATCCTTTATTGGGTTATTCTTCTAGTATGAGAATGAGGTTGGTGCATCATTCGTCACTGGATCTGATGTCAGGAAAAGCCACAATGCCAAGAAGGGGCATGACAACCACTGGCCAATCTCAACTGGTTTTGAAAGAGTTGGCAGAAGTTAACCTCAGTGATTTGAATACATGCTGGGACTAGCCGATCAGCCATGTAAAGGATAGGAGTGTGCAATTTCATATTGTTTACCTAACTGAATAATGGAGCCCCATTCATTTTTGTAACTAAGGTAACAAATAAATAATGAATGAGCAAACAAAATTTGTTTGATTTAATTCATTTTTGTTTTTATGGCCCTGCTGGCCTTTTGCGCATGTGCTGTAGTTTTTTAAATAAAATGAAAAAATAAACAAAAACATTAGAGTCCTTTACGACCCCTCACCCCCAAACAAAGGGTTTTTTTAGAAATGAAAATGACTGTTGTGCCTTCTGCACACCCCTTAGTAAAGAAAGGAAGACCGAGGGGAAACTATAAGAAAGCTATCTGGAATGTGCACTGAAGACAGTCTAAAAACCTTGGAAGGAATGACTCCAGGCTCAACCGGATGAGTTGAAATGAGTACTCTCAGAAATGGCTACCCATTGAAATTACAGTACCCAGTCTCATCCGGTAACATCGGATACCAGGGATGGAACTCTCGGTATTGCCGAGAAGCAAAAGTGGGCCTTTCGATAATGGGCCTATCAGATTAATCAGATATTACAGTTCTTTTCTCGGTATCAGCAGTATCGGGTTTTTTGCATTGGTTTTCTTAACAGATTTTTAACATTGCGGTTTTCCCCAATGAAGTCAATGGGGAAAACCGCAATGTTAAAACTCCGATATCGAGAGAACCGAGAACCAAGAGAAGAACCAATCAATGAGGACCGAGAACTGGTATAACTGAGATTTTTCCCCGAGTCCCACCCCTATTGGGAACTAATCAGGACTCAATCAGTGCCTGATGGGCTGCCTGATTTGCCGATTTACCCATTCACATACCAATTTTCTGACTTCTGGTCCCAATTTTCTGAGTTCCTGAACCAATTTTCCAGTTTTCGGGCTGGTAAAATGGTACATTTCTAGCTCGGTGACAGCAATACCCAGTAATTTTTAGGTACTCGGGTACCTATTGGGCATTCAACAGACTACTGGAAATTGTGGGTATTACCAGCAGATAGCAATTGTGCTACCTGGTTCAGCTCTAGCTCAGCATAAGCAGGGTGCTTATAAGGAATGGAAGAATTTCCCTTACCCCCCATACTGTCACCCCGGCAGAGCTGTGCAGGTGGGGGGGGACTTTGTCCCACCCCCTTAAAAGGAAAGAGGCATTCAAGAAGGCCGCACAATGCAGCACGGCCTGGGAAGCCAGCTCCATGCTTGTGAATGTTACCAAGGCAGCTACGTCTGGCACAAAAACAAGTCTCACATTGCGAGACTTGTGGTGCCATTTTGTGACCTCTGGGGCTCAGGCATCAGTTCACTCCTGGAGCCACCTGAAGCAGAAAGCACCCACCCTTACTGCATGCACCGTGAGCTTTCTACACGTGTGCACGCAGACGCAGGATCATCAGGACTTCGGATTGGCCCGTGTCTTTGATCCTGAACTGGTTAACTGGAATTTTGTAGGGGACGCAGTGGTGCTTAAATACAATTGTCGCACTTTTGCATGGGTTCAGCTAGTTGATTGTTAAGTTATTTGTTAAACAGTTAGTCAAAGACATCTCCTGAAGAGATGGGGCTGCATGGCTAAATCTAGGGCAAGGAGTGATAAGGATATTCATGTCATTTTCGTTATTACAATAACTATAATGAAAATTGTCATTTTCGTTTTCATTACTGCAATAACAAAAATGACAATCGATAATGACAACAAAAGTGACAATGTCATCGTTGTTGTTATTATTAGTGCTGTGACATTTGGGTTTTGGAAGGAAAATGTGGAGAGGGAATGGGGAAGAGGGAGCAGACATCTCAGGGTGATTTCAGACGTTACGAGATCACGCTGAACCACACTGAACCACGCTGAACCCCCCCGCGGGGCCAAAGGGCCCGGAACGTCTGAACGGCGTGCGCCAGATGTTCATCACGCTCAATACGCACATGGGGTCAATTTCAACCACGCTTCCCGGGCTAGCCGGGGGAAGGTCTCGGGAAGCGTGGTCAAACCAACCCCCACAGGGAACCAAGCAAAAGTAACGTCTGGACGCCAATCCCCCAGCGGAACCAAAAAAATGGAGCCCCGGCCGGGGACGAGGCA
>QEPC01014492.1:24417-36752 GCA_003113815.1 Sphenodon punctatus
TATTTATTTCATTGATTTCAATGGGGACACAGTGCCCCATTGAACTCAATGAAATAAAACCGGTACCGGTATACTGGATTTAATCCGGGAATCCGGTTCTTTGAGAACCGGAAACCGGTAAATCCGGTATCCGGTATTTACCCCGGGGTCCCAACGCTAATATAGATAATTGATTATTTTATTTATTTATTTATTTGTTGAATTTGTACCCCGCCCCTCCTGAATCCAGCTCGGGGCGGCTTCCAACAATAAAATACAATTTAAAACAATCCAAAAACCACTTAGAAAATACAGAATAAACATTTAAAACAACATATAAAACAGGGTCAGGGATATAAATTGTTGGGATAGGGGAATAAAAAACCACTACCCACCCCCCTCCCCAAAGGCCCGGGTGAACAACCAGGTCTTGCATTTCCGCCGAAATACTAATAGGCGGGCCTCCTCCGGCAGGGAGTTCCAATAGATAGTTTTTCTTTTCTTTTCCCTTCCCGTCTCCCTTAGATTTAGATAGATATTACTTGTGTATATATATAGAGAGAGATTAGATATTATATAGGATTTTAGGCTAGTTTGTTTTATTATATATATTAGGACTACAGGATAGGCATATTGCATAAATATACCCTAGCCACACGCACATGCACAGCCAGCCAACCACACACCACACCAGACACAGCACAGCCTATCAAATAACTTCCTCTTTTGGTATAGTTACCGGTATCATGAGATCTTCGTTTGCACATGGGAATTGATACTGATACCGATACCAAAAATAAAGTCTTTCTTTGGCACGATACCAATAAAGACAACGATAAAGAAAATGACATTGTCGTTAATAATGATAACGAAAATAACGTTTTGAATAATGAAAACAAAACCGAAAAATGAAAATGACATGGGGGCCTGGTACACATCCCTAAGGAACAATGGATTTTGACCAGTAGCTTAAGAAACAAGGGGTGAGATAACCATTGATTGGATGGTCTTGGGTGGCCCCTCCTCCCTGCCTCAGGTCATGAGATCATTAACCCTTGCAGTTTGTCTGTGCATCCAGGGGACCAGTGACAGAGGTAGCATTAGATGAGGGAGGGTGGTGCTGAGAATACATCAGACCACCTTCAGCTGTCAGCGATGCTGGCGTTTACTGAACCCGGGAGCAGAAAGTCCCCTCCCTGAGCACATGATTTGAATTGGCAACACAATTGAATAAAGAGAGTGAAACCTTTAAATTCCAAACATGTGTCTCTGTCTTCCTTCCATCGACGGTGCGGGAACAATGAAGAGGTCAGTGAAGAAGGTTATATATGAAAGGTAAGAAAACGTAGAAATGAAGTGAGAATTTGCTAAAAATCCAACTGAATTAAATCTTGCCAAAGATATTAAAATAAATAGCAAGATCATTCCAAAGTTATAGAAAGGAAGTGAGAGCAGGTGGACTTGCAGCCCAAGGTAATAAGTGGGAATGAACCAAAAACTTGATGAACACTTTGGGTGTTTTCAGACATGACAAGATCACAGTGAACCACGCTGAATACCTACATGTGGTCACTGTGCCCTGCACGTCTGTTCGGCAGCTGCCAGATGTTTGCCACACTGAATACCCACATGGGGTCAATTTCAACCACGCTTCCCGGGCTACCAGCGTGAAAATTGGCTGAAGCATGGTGGAAGTGATTCCAGGCAGGCATAAAAAAAGAGTAATGTTTGGTCAGCTATCACGGCCCGGAATCCCCGGCAGGATTCTGGGCCGTGGTGAACTCGGCCAGACGCTGCGGTGGCATTGGCCTCACTGCTCGCCCATCTCCCTGGAGGGCGGGCGGGGAGGGAGCGTGGAGGGGGTGGGGCCGTGCGGCTGCACGTTGCGCCACGCAGCCCTGCCTCCTCCCTGATTCCCCGCCGGGATCCCCGGCACGTCTGTTTGCCGTGCCTGGGTGATCCCGGTGGAGAATCTCTGGGTTGTTTTCGGGACGGGGCAAAGCCGCCCCGTCACATCTGAAAACACCCATAGTCTCACTTTGCAGTAAAGTTGTGAAAGCTGAACAAGGGAAGGAAGGCAGGATGTCTGATGGAAATGGATGCATGGCAACTGGAACTGAAATGGGTATGTAGCAGAGTGTCATCCCTAGGCCACACGGGACCGCTGGGGTGTCTCTAGGGAATTAGCTCTACCCTGCTGACACGCCTATTCATCCCGAGCCTTGGCTGAATCCCCCTCCTCCCCCGAGGAAGCGGGTACCCTCCTATAGACCAACACAGTCTTACTCAGAGGCTATTAGTCCACAGTCCTTAATTAGACTCAGAGTCCACTGCACACTCAATGTTCAGGCTGCCGGCTCACTCACCTCCACCCTGCAGGCGCAGGTCAGTCTCTCACAATCTCAGGAGCAACACAACATCAACCCCCTTTGTCCAACTAGGCAGGCCTCAAAGCCCCAGGCTCTGGCCAAGCCTTCCACAGGCATGAGGCTCCTTCCTGGGCAAAGCCTCTCTCACTTGCCTGGGTCCACCCTGGTTCTCCAGCCTTCAGCACCTTGGAGAGCATAGAGTGGAAAGGATCTGCTTCAGGGAGATGTTGCTCCTTCAGTTCTCAAGCAGAGACTGCCTTCCTCTCTGCCTTGCCTCTCCTTATATCTCAGCAGAGCAGACGTGGCCAGGCTTCTTCTCCTCAGTCTTAAAGGGCCATTGTCCTTCCCACTCTGTCCCAGGGTGTCTCAGCCTGTTTCCTCACCAGCTATGGGGCTGGCTCTGCCATGCCCCTGGGCATGCTCAGCCCTCCGGCTGACACACACAGCCCCCTTCTTAAAAATGCAGGAGCCCCACAGGACTGCTCCCCTGTTACAGAGTATGTATTTTAGTATCCGTGAGTAAAACCCTGTTGGGGGTACCACATTGGGTACCCAAAGGGTTACCCAGGTACTGTTCAGGTACCCAGAAACCCCAAAAGCCATTAACTTCAGGTACCAATTGAACAAGGATCCACTGGGTCCTGAGGTAAGTCTGCTGGATACAGCCCCAAAGACCTAGACCCACATGGGATCTTCACCCCTTATTTACCACCTTCCTCACAGTTCCATATTCAGGGGCCAAGGGGCTCTCCCTGAGGTCCTGCCTGGCTAGGCACAGTCCCTCCAGGCCAGATATTAACCCCCCTGGGCTGCATTCCAATAAAACTTTTCTTCCAAGTCAAACTGCTTCCCTCGCAATTTTATTGCTTGTGTAGAATAATTAACTCCCAAGATCTTGCTGTTAACAGCTTGCTGTTAATCACCCGCATCTTCCAAGCTGAAATCGGAAGGTTAACATAAGAACATAAGATGTGCCGTACTGAGTCAGACCAATGTTCCATCAAGCACAGCATCCTGTCTCCGACAGTAGCCAACTTCGGTCGCATGGGAGAAGTATCAGCAGTCACAATGGGCAATCTATTCCCTGCTGATCACTTCCTGCTCCCGACAGTAAGAAGTTCCCATCTTGCAAGCTACTTTGCTAATAGCTATTAATGGACCTATTCTCCAAGAACTTTTACAGTCCATTTTAAAACCCAACTACTGTCCCCGACAACCTCCTCTGGCAATAAATTCCACAATTTAACTGTGTGTTGAGTTAAAAAATACTTCCTTTTATTTGTTTTAAAATTGAGCTAAGCTGCTCATACACATTATTCATAACATTTGAAGGATCTTAAACCCCATCCCCGCATTGTGGCGAACATACCAGGGCACCAGGAGACTTGAAAGCACCTTGCTCAGCGGATCGTTAGCAGATCGTTCGGTCATGCGGGCAAGATTCAATACGGGGGAGGGAGATTTAGCAGCATGTTTGAAGGGTGATTAAGATTGATCAAGCGCAACAGCTCTCCCACGCAGGTCAATCACCCCCCACCATGCTGTAGCCTTCAAGTAGAGGCTGTTCCCCAGTCTCCGCTGGCCAAACACAGCCAACACCTTAGGCCACATTCATACCTGACATGGTGCAGGGGCGGCGGCGAGATCCGCAAGGAAAGATAGATGTGGCAGTGGGGAGGAGCCAGATACTGGAAGTAGCTCCCGTAGTGATGGCCTTCTACCGCGGCTTCCCTCGCACATGTCAGGATGCAAAATCCTGCTCTGGCATGCGTGAGAGAAGCTGTGGCAGAACCCCATTCACACCGGCTCTACTTCTGCCATTGGGCTCCTCCCCGCTGCCGCATCTTTGCTCTGCTGCCTCCGCCGCTGCAGGTGCGGATGTGGTCTCAGAAACAGAGCCTACTCTGGCTTCTGCCTCTTGTTTCTCTCTGCTGTCTCTCCCCCATAGGGATGGGCAAACGCGGTTCGGAAGTTTGGAGTTCGAACTGAACTTGACCAGTTTGGTTGACCGAACCAAACTTCCGAACCGAACTCGATTTTCGAACCGAACCAAATTTCCGATCTTGTCTCTCTTCACCCATCCCTAAAAGATAATATTCCATTTAGTTCAATGGGGTTTGAATTTCCGAACTTTGTTCGGAAGTTCGGAGTTTGGACCGAACTCTAATAGTTCGGTCGACCGAACCAAATTTCCGAACTCGGTTCTGTTCACCATCCCTACTCCCCCAGGGGTCAGTTTAGTGTCCTTTAGGTTTGAGACTAGCCCACCCACACCCAGCCCAGCTGACCCTACTCAGCCTCTTGATTGCCAGGCCTTGAAGGCTAGCCCAACTGAGGCACTTCAAGGCACCATCCTGCACCACCTCAGTGGCTATGCCCTCCAGGCCTGTTCTAACTCTCCTTAAAAGGCCAGGTGCAGGCACACAGTCTGACCCTGCTACATCAATTTTTCAATTGTTTTCGATTTTCTGATTACCGATTTGTCTCAGGTGCTGCCGCTGCCACACTAACATTCAGGCTGGCAATCGTAGCTAACAACAGGGTGAAGCAAGGTTGTCCCATGTCTCTTAATGAGACTGGCAGACTAAAAGAAGGGAGTGTCCCTTCTCACTTTATGAGGAATGTGAATGCAGAAGATAGCTCAATTGTTAAACCTCAGTTTGCCTCCCTGTTCTTGTGGGTCATTTGCCAAAGCATCTTGCAGTCTAATCTTTTCACACAATCACAAAAAAACCCCAGGGGAAACAGTTTACAGTGGGTTTTCATCACCTGTAACTCTGTGCCATAAGTTAAGGTTCCTGCCTTAACTTGTGCACTATGCAATCAGTAAAGATGTTGTACGTCTCACATACTTTGCTTGCTTACAACTTAGGCTCCATGCACCCACACTTTGCCTTGGTCTTTCATCCCCAATCCTCTATCTCTGCAGGTTTGAGGAAACACTGAAGCTGGGTACAAGGGCACAGCTTGCCGCTCCCTGCCCCCCTGCTTTCCTTATATGCTGTAATTTGGGTTGAGGAGAACAGGACTGGTGAGTACTGGGGGGGGGGGTGTACAAGGTTGCTGGATATGGGATGTGTACAGGAAGACAAGACTAGGGGCAGCCAGGCAGTGGGAAAAGTGTCTGTATGGGGAAGGGGCAGCCAGCCGCTGCTGGGGGAGAGTTTGTGGGGGACGATGGCCAGACCCATGAGACAGGACACACATTTGATATGATGTTTTGTACTGGCCTGGAAACAGGGGTTTCGATTATTGGGGATGTCATTATAACACAGTTGTCATGGTTGAACCAGATCCCTGTCCTCCTATGCTACCATCACAGTGGTGGACCTGTTAGATTGATCCACCCGCGGAGATTAATGGATCCAGAACTCTCTTGGGGATTTACCCACTGACCTGGACAGCAGATCTGTTGATGAACTGGTTGTTTTGATGTCCAAGCCCTCCTGAAGAAACACCTGGATACTACCAAGGTTGCCTATAAGCCTCAAGCTTCTCCTCCACTATAAGTAGGTCAGAAGGTCTGGCTTTCTACAAGACACCTGAAAACAGGCCATCCAACCTTCAAACGTGATCACCAATTTACAGGGCAATTTATCATCCTACAGCAGGTAAACTCTATAGATTTTGAACTTCATCAAAGATACAACTTATGTTTCACATCTCCCAACTCAAGCACTACAGTGAGGTCCCATTACCGGGTAGACGTCCTCCCCCAACAGCTTCCATACAGGTACAAGGTAATGATGAATACATCATCTGTGAGACCCCTGACACCCTACAAACACTGAGATGTTGCATTATGACATCCAGTACCTTGTTGACTGGGAGGGCTCCAGCCTGGAGGAATGCTCCTGTGAGCCTGCTCATCATGTACATGCTCCAGAAAAAGTATGGTTCTTTCACTACGCACACCCAGGTCTTTCAGTGCATGAAAGACATTGTTGGGGGACGGGAGGAGAATGATGTAAGGCATCAGAAATCTTGAACCCAGGTCCCCAGGGACTTTGAGCCTGAAAGGAAAATGAAAAACCCAGGGTCAGGCCCAAGGGACTGCAACCCATGAAGTGCATTCCAACCAGAACATTGTTGCATCTGGAGAAATTCACATGAGCAGGGAGCTGCTGCCTTTGGCTCCCCTTCTGTACATATTTCCCCCTCCTGCCACTTCAGCCCCACCCTTGTCTGAGCAATCTGTCTCAGACTGCTTGTCAGAGTTCCTACCCAACCTGCCTGCTTATCCACCTAACACCTCTCATGCCAGACCCCGCCCTGCCCCAGACCCTGCCCTCCAGATTGACTTCCTGGTTTCCTTACTTCTGCCCAGACTTGATGTAGCAGGGAGGTGTTGAATGCCCCTTTTCCAGATGGCCAGCGGTGGCTGGCCCTTTAGGAGAGTGGAAGGTGATGGCTCTCTAGGTGGCATGGGATTTTAAACCTGCTGCCTGAAGCTGAAAGGCAGCACAGCTGAGGGCACTGGGAGAAGCGGCTAGGGATGGGTGAACAGATCGCAGTTTGGGTTCAGCCATTCGGTTCGTCTGCATTCGGTTCGGTTCGGCCGTTCGGTTGGGTTGCGTTTGGTTCGTCCGTTTGGTTCGTCTGTTCGGTTAGTTCGCCGAGTTCGGGTTCGGCTATTCAGGTCGGTCGTCCGAACAGGCCATTCGGTTAGGCCGTTTGGCTGTTTGGTTCGGCCGTTCGGGAAATGTTGTTATGGGTGTTTTTTGTTTTTTATAAGGTTTTTTTGTTTTTTATTGGGTTTTATATGGTTTTCTTTTGTTTTTTATTTGTTTTTTTTGTTTTTATATGGTTTTTTTAATTTATTTTTTTAATCTAATATTATATGTATCTATCTACACTAAATCTAACTGCTATTAACTATTCTAAATGCTATGAACTAAATGGATTATCTAATAAGTACACAGGCCTATTTCTACAAACACTAAAACTATGTCACTATCTCTATCGTTAAGCTAACTCCTACAACTCTCTACATCTATCTATCTATCTATCTATCTATCTATCTATCTATCTCCCCCAACCCTAATTACTTACCGGACAGCTGGGCTGGGGAGCGGAGCTGAGGGCGGAGCCTGAGTCCTGCAGAAGCAACAAAGTTTCCAGTCAGTCCACAGCAGCACTGAGGGCACGTGCTGGGGCAGCGCGCTGAAGGATTGCACGCACAAGGGTGCACCCTTTTGCGCGTCCTTCAGCGCGGACCAGAGCAGGAGCCTGGACTCTGTTACGGTTTAGATAAAATAAGACAGTTTTGGAAATCATTTATGCTATTAGAGTGTATGGGGTAGGGTAGAGGACCCTGTTATATCTCCCTGGTTGATAATTAAAAGGGAGGTTCCCTGGAGTACATAGGGCTGTATAAGGCTGAGGTCTTAAGGTGGTTGTGCTGGGAGATACTAGCGAAAATACCATCTCCCCCAGTTATCACAAGCCAAACAAATGAAGATGGATAAATTTCTGTTGCCCTCTCAAAAGATACAGGAGTTTGAGGATATGCCTCCACTTGAATCCTCGACATCAAGTCATGAAGCCACGCAGGCTAGTTCTTTCCTGACCTCTATTGGTAGCTGGGGGCATTCCTCCCCTAAAGTTGGACACCAAGGAAATAAGCAGGGGGATGTGCCTCTGGCTGGCCTGTTGGGAAACCAATGCTTTATGGTAGCAGATCTAGTTAAGAAATTACTAGCCAGAGTGGAGGGGATTATAAGCCACTTGGTTACACAACAATTGGCTTTAGACCAGATAGTGGTGGCTTTGGCGGAATTAAAAGCAGACTATCTGGGACGGGAAGTACAGAAAATGATGTTAAAGCAGAGTGCAAGTACCCAGAGGGAGGACAAGGATAAAGTAGAACAACAGAACCCCCGAGTTGAGTCTCAAAATAAAGAGAAGGAAGGGCTTATCCAGCTCCCTAAAGATAAATTACCTACCTATACGCTTAATCACTCAGCTCTAGCATTTAGAATATCTCCCTTGCCAATTGGATCTTTTCCTCAGTGGAATACAAAATATAACATTCAAACTCATTTATTAGCAATCCTCCAGGTCAAGATCTCTTGTCGGACATATAGGGTCTTACCAGATATTGCCGGCACCTAGAAATCTCCA
Organism: Sphenodon punctatus; assembly: GCA_003113815.1. Classification (NCBI taxonomy): domain Eukaryota; kingdom Metazoa; phylum Chordata; class Lepidosauria; order Sphenodontia; family Sphenodontidae; genus Sphenodon; species Sphenodon punctatus. Next base: position 32,889 of record QEPC01014492.1, read on the forward strand.
GAGATTAGTTATAAACTTTAAATCGAGCCAGCTGGTGGAGTTTATAAAGGCGCAAACTCAGATTTTTTTCTCTTGGGGTATCATTTTGTAGGGAAGTGGGAGAATTAGCCCCACTTATAACTGTGCAGAGGCATAAAGCTCAAGCCCCGAGTAGACCCCATAGTGTTGAAAAAAGGAAAAAGGAGAAAAGTATAACAAGGAAGGCTGGTTCCCAAGAGAGTAAGTTGACCATACAGGAAAGGCTCTTGGGAATAGCTATGATTGAACCACAGAAGGGTGGTTTAGAAACCCTGAGGAGAAGGTCAATGAGGGGAGGAAAGAAACTAGTTCCAATGAGCATACGGAGGAATTGGACATGATGGATATTGCTCCAGTAGCCCTGTCCCCATTAGGGAAACTTTTGATCCCGTTGCAACTGTCTGATATAGAATCAGACTCTGTGCCCAAAAGTCTGCAGCATAGGCTTGATAATGTAGATAATGTAGATAATGCAGATAATGATTTGTTGTGTGCCATGACAATAGCCAAATATCTGTACTTGGAATTCTGCAGGGTGGTCTAGACATTTGCATGAGGAAGATTTTTTGCCTTACTTAAATCAGTTTCATATTATATGCCTGCAAGAAACCCGGGAAGTTTTGCCACTGAGCTTACCAAACTACAAGGTCTTTTCTATTGAGGCACTCGCTTCTACGAGGGGGGGTAGACCTAGAGGAGGTCTGGCCTGTCTGGTGACTAATAGCTTGGCTCTCCAAGCTCATAGTATTCTTTCTTTGCCTCCAATGGCCCATGGAATAAGATTGAAGATGGACCAAGAGGAATATATTATTATAAATGGGTATATCCCCCCATATAATTCAGGATATTATAGTGAGAGTGCTTGGGAGAGATTACAAGAAGCTATGGAGAACTTGCAAGATAGATTCCCAAAGATAAATATTATACTAGTAGGGGATTACAATGCCCAAATAGGACCCGATAATTGGAGTCTGAGGGAACATGGTATAGTCCTCCATTCACCGGGGGGTGTAGGGCTGTTGAATCGTTCATCGAGAGATCAAATAGTGAATAAGCTAGGATTAAAATATGCTGCACTGACTAGAGACTTGGATTTAATAGTCTTGAATGGTTCCGGTTTTCTAGACCAGGAAGGGGAATTTACCCATATTGGGCCACAAGGGGCCTCTATGATAGACTATGTAGCTGTATCCCAAAATATAATGACAAAGGCTAAGAATTTCCAGGTGGGGATAAATGCCCTAAGCGATCATCAACCATTAGTTCTTAAAATAGACCAGAATGTTAGTAAGATAATTACGGGTGAGGGTAGCGAAAATTCCCACTTGGAAGTGTTCCCCCAATGTAAGTGGGGAAGTTCTCTGACCAAAGATTTTGAGGAAGTATTAAGAAGACAGGACCTTGTGAGTCTCCATGATGCTATAGTGAGTCTTGATGGAGAAGAGTCTAGAGTGGATAACTATGATAAGATTATGAGCCTGATATATGATCAAATATTTAGTGCTAAGAAGGAAAATAGGAAGGACCATTTAAGATCAGTAGGAAAGCCATGGTTCGACCAGGAGTGCCGGGCGGCAAAAATTAAGACAACCCAAATATATGCATTATATCGCAGGGAACATGCAAAGGAGCACTTGCAGGTCTTTTATGATTATAAGAAGATTTATGCTAAATTGATAAAGGAAAAAAAAAGAGCGTACTGGAAGGAAGGATGGAATAGAATGCAGGAAGCAGCTGAAAGTAAGGACTATGGGACTTTTTGGAAATGTATAAATGGGACATTAGGAAAGAGACCTTCCCAGGCAGTTTATGCAGTCCCAGAAGAATCATGGGAGAAGTATTTCCAGAATATCTTTAATATTGTAGAGATTCAGGAGAGGAAACAGGAAAAAGAGTTAAATGAGACCCCTGAATGGCCTAAATTGACACAAGAAGAAATAGCGAGCTATATAAATTCAATGAAAAGTAAAAAAGCTTCGGCTGTGGACTGCATACAGATTGAATGCATAAGAACTAATCTAGATTGGTGGGTCCCAATGCTAGTGGCTCTGTTTAACACTATTAATGCAACAGGGAAAATGCCAGCTACCTGGGGAATAGCAGTCGTGATACCTGTATTCAAAAAAGGTGAGCGCTCGGACCCTGCTAATTATAGGCCAATTAGCGTAGTTAGCAAACTTTATACTAAAGTTCTGTTGGAGAGACTTACTAGTTGGATAGAGGACAACCAAATCCTACATCCGGAACAGGCAGGATTTCAACGCCAACGGTCAACAGTTGAACATTGTATTATGCTGTTTCATCTGATAGAAAAGTATAGGACCAAGAATAAGCAGTTTTTTGTAGCCTTCTTGGACTTACGTACTGCTTTTGATTCAGTAGGCCGGCGATTATTGTGGGGGAAACTGAGAGAAACTTCTATAGATCATAGGCTTCTTTATCTTATAAAAGTAGTACATCAAAATACAGCATTTAAAATAAGAGTTGATAGATTAGGTCACTTATCTAGACGAGTGGAATCAAATGTGGGAGTCAGACAAGGATGTGTGTTGGCTCCCACATTGTTTAATTTATTTATCAATGACCTGATACCCAAAATGGCAGAGGCTAAATTCCATCCACCAAAGCTGGCAGCGAGAGCTTTGGGATGCCTATTATTCGCCGATGACCTGGCTTTGGTCTCACAAACTAGGGTAGGATTAAAGAGGCAGCTTAATGAGTTTGCGGTGTACTGCAAGTTAAACGCACTGAAAATTAATTACGATAAATCAAAAGTAATGGTATTTACAAGAGCTAGGAAAAAATATAAATGGGAGATACAGGGGAATATGCTAGAACAAGTACCCATATTTAAGTACCTAGGATTGCAGTTCCAGCAGACAGGAAGATGGAAAGTGCACGTCCAAAGGGCGATAGAGGCTGTTAGACCGTTACCAGAGCAATAGATAAATACTTCTATAATTCCGATAGACTCGAGGTAAGATCTGCAATCCAAGTGGGCAATGTAATGGCTAGGGCCAAGCTCCTGTATGGAGTAGAACTATGGGCTCCCTTGACGAAACTGAACTGGGGGAGTGTGCAATTTCAATTTCTTCAAAAGTTACTTAGGATACCTCCAGGTACTCCTGCAGCAGTGGTTAGACTGGAAGCTGGCCAAGTAGGTTGGGAGCAGGAGGGGTGGGCTATGGTGCTTAGGATGTAGCTGAAAATTCATAATAGCCACCAGAAGGGCCTTATGGCATTTTATGTAGCCGATGAGTTCCAAAATTCCTGGGAATCGGTGATTTCCTCTTATTTGAGGAAAATAGGCTTTTCTAGAGAATACTTGGATGGGAAGGTGATGGGGACTCTGAAGAATATGATCATGACTAGATTAAAGGATCTAGCTCTCCAGGAGAACATAGCCATAGTGAATCAGACCCACCACCTCAAAGAATATTTAAAATATATTACAAGTATGGGTGAGATGGCCCCCTACTTGCGAGGAGATTTGACAGCAAAAGGCAGATACCTCATATTATGTGTTAGACTAAATGCACTCCCAACTAGAATATTACAGGGGAGGATACAGGGGACGGATTTTAGTGATAGACTATGCCCATTTGACCAGGAAAATGTTGAGACAGTGCAACATGTTATTTTTGAATGCCAGATGTATAGGGAAATAAGGAGGAAATATTTGGCTGAATTGCTGGAAAAGCTCCCAGGAAGAACCGTTCTAACTTTAATGTGGCATGCAATAAATACAAAGGAATTTATCCCAGCTGCAGCTAAATATTTAATAAAAGCTATTAATATAAGATCTAGATTTATGCAGTCTATGGCATTGGAGGATGGTGAAGAATC
>QEPC01014492.1:52478-88653 GCA_003113815.1 Sphenodon punctatus
GTTCCCGCATCCTCATGAATGTTGCATCCCTTGTCTCTCAATCTGTTCCCCCTTCCCTGTCTCCCCTCCCCCTGTCTTTAGATTGTAAGCTCTTGGGCAGGGACCGTGTCTATCTTATCCTTTGTAAAGCACCAGGTACTTTGCTAGCACTATAAAATAATAATAATAATAATAATAATAATAATAATAAAATCAGGATTTCAGTATACTGGTTGTTGGTATTTCAGGTACCAAGAAGTACCCAAATTATTCGGTTCAATTTAGGTACTGGAAATTCGATGGGAATACCCATTTTTTCAGGTTCTCATCTCAGCTGTAGGCAGGGCACTTTGCTTTGGATCCTATAGGCGTGTACACAGGGGTCGAGTTTGGTTTATGTGTGTCCAGATCTTGACTCATGGCGTTTGTTTGATTACCTGCATTTCGTCTTCTCATGTCCTCCATTTGTTTAATTCCATTTTTAATTTTTCTATACATTTTGTTATTTGACTGCTTGTTTTTATTTTGTGTACCTTCCCCTGGTTCAGTTGTTAGCTCACCCATTCTCATTGGTTATCGGTGTTTCTTATTTTTTAAATCGGTATGCAAAAGCCAATGGCCAGACGTAAAACTGGAAGTGTGACCTACTGAAAGCACAAGCAAAAGCAAATGAAATCACTGTAATGGCAAAAACTTGGTTAGTCGAACATCGCGACGAATTACAATTGAGGTCAATTATAGAAAGCAGGAAACCATCTACACCATTGATGACGATGCCCACATGAGAGAATGGAGAAGAGAGTGGCCACAATCCCAAGCGGGATCCGCATGGGTTCCACGTGGATGCCACATGATGCAATGTGCCTTGCCTTCAATGGACATGTGTGCACTTTATGCACATGTGTGTGCGTGTAAGATGTGCACAGCACACGCGGGGCATGGGATTGGCCCCAGTGACTGCTACAGAAGACACTTTCCCCAAGACAGAGTAACAAAGACTGAAAAGTCGAGTCAGAAGTCAACAAAATATGATTTACAGGATTTACAGTTGGACTGGGCCGCAAACCACTTACATGGCCATTTCAGGGTTGGAAACAAACGCCAAAATACCCCTGGATGACTCATTTGGCTTTCATTAATTACTTTCCTGCCCCATTTCTTCAGTTGTCATATTATCTATATCTCTAGATAGATAGATAGATAGATAGATAGATAGATAGATAGATAGAAATTGGGGTAAAAATGTTAATTAAAATAAAATAAAATAAATTACAAACACTCCTGTTTTATATTCAGCTACTGAGAAACAGGCTAGTCAGGTGGTTGGGATGCTAACCGGAAAATAAGGTTCCTACCCCTGTTCTGACAAGCTCTGGGCCAGAAGTTCTAACTTTTTGGGTGGTGGGCATGACTTTTGAGGCCGTGAGCATGGCTTCTGGTGCAGACTTCACTACTGGCAATTTATGTTTTACAAATAATGAGCTCAGGAAATATCCTCTGGGACATCATAAGATGGTAGGAAGGGACCAAGAGAATTAGTGCTGAAACTCAGTATTTGACATTACTTGCTTTTCCAAGTATCTCAGTATTCAATTCAGTTTTACCAAGTACTAGGGGTGGAACACCAGGGAGAATACCAGATACCGGATTTACCGGTATTGGATCTCCCCGGTACCGAATTTACCAGTATCGGCATACCGGATTTTTAACATTGGGCGGTTTACCGGGTTTTTTTACATTGTGACCATTAATTTCAATGGCTGCAATGTTAAAAAAAACAGTAAAGCGGCCAATGTTAAAAATCCGGTACACCATTATCTGTGATTATCAGATTAATCCGATACACCCAATTATCGGGTGTATCGGATTAATCTGATACCAGTATTCCCACCCCTCTGAGCACTATGTAAACAATGAATTGACCCGGTACTCAGTTCAGTACTCAGATAAATCCTTGGACGGGCAACATACGGGGCTTTTCTTGCAACATATGAGGCTTTTCCTGGTTCTATATAAGGGAACCTGGTATTTGTTACTCAGAAAATAGTCAGTATTTAGTTTTATTTTACCGAGTATTTTACTGAGTATCAAGTATTCAGCTTAGTTACCTCGAACCAGCTGAACACTCGTAGCTGATCCTTGGATATTCAGAAATCCTGGTGATTTTTTAAAATTATTTTTGTTTACTATTTGGTGCAGCCTTAACTAGGGCTGATGTGGCAGCAGCTGTTACCGTGCCACGATTCCATTCCGCCATTTCGGAATTGCCCACGCCACACCGCAGCTTTTCTGCTGACATTCCGCTAATTCCGCCAACATTCTGCAAATTCGGAAACTATCGGAAAAATGGCAAAATTGTCTGCAACTGTTGGAAAACTACTGTTCCGTTATTTTGTGGCACTGGCGAAATGGCGGAAGAAGCGGAAATGTCATGTTTCCGCTATTTTGCGAAGCCTGTGGAAGTAGCGGAATGAAATTAGCGGAACTGCGGAAGTAGCAGAATGAAACTAGTGGAATGAAAGCCTCTGACATGCCATACCACTAATTGTGGAAACGCTGTTTCCGGTGGAAATAGCTACCGTTGCGACATTCCGCTACAGCCCTAGCCTTAACGAGGATCATCCTATCCAACCCATTACTTCGATGAAGTATGACAACAGCTATAATGGGTGGGGCCACATGAGCAGCGAGGGCCCGATCCCCATGTGGCCCCTTGTCATGCAAGCATGGTCCACTATACATTGGGGCAAGTGTGGGAAGACACGCGGGCCTGCTGCCACAGCAAGGGCAGGCCATGGCACCTGCCACACAAGCAAGCACCCGTCCCTGTCCCGCCTCCCTCCCCATGCCCCGACTAAAATCTCACCTCTGTCAGTGATATGGCTGCATGCGATGGTTGACAGCATCCGTCAAGGCCCCTCGGCAGTGCTCCCCATATGGCAGGGTGAGCGCAGCTGGGCACACTATTTGCCCCACCTTGGGCAACCCTACTCCATGTGGGGTAAGGCTGCTCCATGATGCATCCTCTCAGAATGTTCCTCCAGTGATGGAGAACCTACAACTTCCCCAAGCAACGTTTCCATTGCTACACAATGCTTACTGCTGCTAGCGTGTTTTTTCTAATATTTAACCAAAATCTACATTCCTGAAGCTTGAGTCCTTTATTTCTAGTCCTGCCCTGTGCAGCCATTTTGGAACGGTCCCGTACCATCTTCTTGGTGTCAGCCCTTCAGATATTTGAAGACTGCTGTCATCTTGCCCCTTAGTCTTCCCTTTGCTAGCCTAAACCTACCCATTTCCTTCAACTTTTCCTCAGAAGATTTGACTTCCAGACCCTTTATCATCTTTGTTGCCTTCCTCTGAACCTGCTCCATTTTGTCAATGTCCTTCTTAATATGAGACACCAAAAACTGGACATAATAATCCAGGTAAGATCTGACCAATGCTGTGCAGAGTGGATGTAAATCTCACTATTGGTTTTTATCTTTCAGAGTCAAAATGCTCACAAACTGCCACCACAATCTTGGTGCCGCCATTTCTGTGATAAACCACATCAAACGTGGTTGAAAAATTGGAAGGAAGTTCTCATTGAAAAAGAGAATTGATTCTCGAAGATAAAAGAGAACACAACTAGTGCTCACTATAGAGTAGGGATGTGCAAACAGAACCGAGTTTGGAAATTCAGTTCAGTTCGGTTAGAAAATCGAGTTCGGTTCGAAAGTTCAGTTCAGTCGACCAAACTATTCGAGTTTGGTCTAATTCCGAACTTCCGAACTGAGTTCATACATTCAAAACCGTTTTTTTTGGTCTTCTGAACTGGTTCAAATTCAACCGAACAGTTCGGTCGAATTTGAGTTCGGTCAAAAGTTCGGTTTGGTTGACTGAACTTTTCAAGTTCGGTTCGAACGCCAAACTTCCGAACCGCGTTCGCACATCCCTACTATAGAGAAAATGAAAAAATTCTCCATGTGGGAAAAGAAAGGCTTGTAGTGTGTTTTTAGATGAGACAGGCAGGCGGGGGGTCCGTGGTCACTGTGTGGGGTGGGTGCTGTGCATGGGGATGCTTCACACAAGTGGCCATGCACAGCTGCCCCGCTCTACATGGCTTTTTGTCAAAAGCCCCATACATGTGTGTGGAGTGAAGAGATGTGTGGGGGATGGGAGGATGCAGGAGTGCGCACAAACACCACCATCCCCATGAAATTTAGACAAGATGGGCCCTGCGCAGGGAAAGGAAGTCCTTGTATGGGGCCATCTCATTCAAAAACACCCATAGTGAAATCTTGAAGACGCCTAATTTTCCTTCTAATAATCCTTAATTTGTTTGCATCTTCACCGTGTCCAAATTCAACATGCCCCCTTCCTGACCAAATGCTTCTTTTGTGGATCCAGGCCACAAAATACTCTGTTGGCCATCCCACATATCCATTCCAATTTGAATGCAATTTCGTCTTTGGTGTTGTGCTGTGCTGCTTGCTACAGATTAACTTCATTCCAACCTCTACCACAAGAGAATTTCCACCGGGATGAAGCTCATTTGGAGACTAAAATTGCTTTTCCAGACCCCTGATGGAAGTAGAGAGCTTGCCAATAAACAGGGACCCAGGTCTACTGCATTTTCCATTGGCAAAAACACAGTAAATATGGGTCCTTGCCAATAAGATAAAAAACTGGACTTACATAGCTGTACAAATACACTTGGATTTCTAGGTCTACCTGACAACTTGATCTTACTAATGCCGTGGTTATTAAAAGCACAAGATTTTAATACTCTCTTTTTTGGTGGTGGTGCTGGTGAGGCTCAAATCTTGGCATTTTACAAAAGAACTTAGAGAAGGAATCTAAGTTTTCCCAGGTCCTACCATTCACAATCTAACCTTACTATGTGCTAAATAACAAACTACTTAAAAAGAAAGTTTATTACAGACCATTTCCATTTTCATGACAGCAAGAATTCAAGAAACACATACCTCACTCAGCAGCTCATGCTCGAGCTGGAACGACGACCCAGAAAACCGGGTATACCCATCGAATTTCTGGTACTTGAATCAATTCAGAAATATTGGGAGCCAATCAGTACCCAATTTCAACCCAATTCAGGTACCTGATGTCCCAGAATTTCCCAGAATATCCTGAAATGTTGGCTTACAGTGTCAGAATGTCAATTTATGCTTCCATTTTTTTATTTTAATTTTTTTCTATCTAAATTTACCCATCGGCAACCGGAAAACTGAAAAATTAGTATCGGAAACGACCACTTTCCCAGGATTGCGGTCGACCATCTGGGACAGTACTTGAAAATGCAAGTATTAAACACAGGTAGGAAATGAGTTACCTGTTTGAGCTTTACAAGAGACATCTTCTGGTGTGTAAATGTATTCAGAACTCCCAGCTCTATGATTTCCCATTCATCAGGGAAAGGAATATGAGGGATAATGAAGAAAAATCTGGTCTGCTGGCTCATCTATATTTTCTTGGCAATTCAAAGATGCCATTTAGTTTCTGAAGACTGCACTGGGCAAACACAGTGAGTGATATTCAGGCCTTTTAGGAAAATTAAAACACTGCTTCTGTTCAGAATTGCAACTCTGCCATACTTGAAGCCAAATCAATTACTGTTTAATATGCTTAGAGGGTTTGCTAATTTCATTACAATTCCTCAGCATTTGGCGACTGACCATGGCTCTCTGACACTCTCAAAATCTGTTGTCCTGCCATCTCAATTCCCTGAAAGGTGGCCTACAAAGAAACAACTATGAATGTAAGAGCTGCCAGATGGGGTCAGACCAATGGTCCATCCAGCCCAGCATCCCATCTCTGAAAATGACCACCATTGTATGTGTTGGGGAAACACAACACTAGAGTATATATATATTAGGGATGGGACTATCAGTATCGGATAAATCCGATAATGCAGATAATTGGCAATATCGGATTAATCCGATAATACCAATAACATTGGTATCGGTATATCGGGTTTTTAACATTGACAATTTTTTGGATCTTTAACATTGCAGACATTTTAACAATGCCTGCAATGTTAAAGATCTGAAAAATCGGCAATATTAAAAAAACGATACACCGATACCGATAAAACCGATATCAGATTCATCCAATACCAATAAAACCAATAATTTGTAGGGATGGATGAACAGATCGCGGTTCGGGTTCGGTCATTCGGTTCGGTCCGGTTCGGCCTGGTCCGGCCGTTCGGTTCGGTTGCCATGTTCGAGTTCGGCCATTCGGTTTGGTCATGTTCAGTTCGGTCGTTCAGAAAAAGTATTGCGAGAGCCCGTGATCGCCCCAGAAATAGGAAATTTGAGTGCGTGCGGAGCATGTGTGGGTGAGAGCATGTGTTGTGACTGGCTGTGTGTTTGTTTTTGATTCGTATGTGTTTTGGCTGTGCGGTGCGTGTTGGTTTTGGTTTGGCTGGTTGTTGAGTGTTGGTGGGTGCTGTGTGTCTTGTGTTGGATGTGTGTTTAAAAAAAAAATGGAGAAGAAGGTGACCAATGCCTCCACCATTAAACACTGGGCCTGGGGGAAGGCCAAGGTGGTGAAGCCGGTGGCGGAGGAAGAGGTTCCTCCGGCCGCTGCTGGACCTTCAGTGGTGGAGGAGGAGCCAGAGCCGGCGGGCACAGGAGGTGCTGCTGCCACTGCTGCCAGGTTTGTAAACTTTATTTTACTTTGAGGACAAGAAACTTAAGGCTCTATCCATTAGAGCAAGCTCACTGGCATGCGGGTGGGTGCGTGGGTGGTGGACATCAGTCAGGCACAAACAGTGGGCATCAGCGGATAGCAGCGGATGTCTGCCACAGAGAGAGAGGGTAGTGGGGACATCATTCCTCACACAGAGGCTGGCCACAAAGTTCCAGGTGGACCTCTCCAACTCAGCTCGAAAGGCCTTGGCCTCAGCGTTCTCCCAGAGTCTGGGGGTCTCCACATAGGGGCTGGGGGGAGGGGGAAAGGGCTTACATGGCATTGTTTTTGTGTTGCCTTCCCTCCATTCTTCTGGCATTGGGGCTGAGGCTCCACAGCCACACCAGAGTCCTCCGCCTGCAGATGACAGCAGCCACCATGGAGAACCGCCTGGTGGAGCAGTTCCAGGTGGTCCAGGTGGAGAGAAAGAAGGTGGAGGTGTACTACCAGGAGTACTACCAGGCATACTACCAGGCGCTCTCCAGGTGGCATCAGGACATGGAAGGGGCAGTGGAGTTTGCTGTCTCCCATGGCTATGAGCTGGAAGAGTCCCGGGTGGCCGTCCCTCAGCCTGTGCTGTGCCCCAATGGCTGTTGCCTTTCCCCCAAGTCCCGTGGGCCAAACACAGAGAGACTCGTAGTTTAATTTATAAGTTTCCTTTGATTGTTTGCTTTTGGTTTCAAAATGTTGTTGTTGTTGTTTTGTTGTTATTTAAATAGTTTTAATAAAAGTTGTTGTATTTCTTGTTACGAGCTTTGTTTACATATCTGATCTTCTATCCCGATGTGCTGAAGTTCTGGCTGGCAGGTGGCAGAATCTCATACAGCTTGTCAATCCCTACCAGCAGCACCTGCCACCCCATGTAGCGTAGTTATTAACCCAAAGATGTGCTGTGCCAGCAGCAGGGTCTCAACTTGCAGACAGCCCCCCAGGAGGTGCAGGGTTTGTGTTAGTGTGGGTGGGTGTGACAGAGAGAAAGAGAGACAGGCTCCTTGGTAGCGGGCAGTGGGCGGTGGGAGCCGGTGGTCGGAGGGGCTTTTATTTCAAGTAGTTTCAACAGGCATTCAAGGGTGGGTGCAGAGGAGTAGACTGTTGGGGGGGAGGGGGTTAGGCTGGCGTGTGGACACTAGACTTCTGGATGCAGTAGAATGGAATGCGGCCCCCCCAGTGACTGGAATGATGGTCCCAGAATCTAGTTGATGGTTCCTGGGATGGGTGGGCATGACTGATTCAGGGATAGTGGAATGACAGCCTAAAGCCTATCAGGCACACTTCATTCAATCATGCGATAGGTGGTAGCAGCCGGTACAGGAATGCACACAGGCAGGTAGGCACATATAATACATTGTATTATATTCCATCTCATTATGGTAGGTTTGCTGCATGCTGGATGTGGGCAACAGGCATTGGGTGCATGAGCACAGATGGGAGTTCTTCCTGGTTCTGGCAGGTGGCAGCCAGGGTATCTGGATAGGGATACACCTACCTCTCCCCCTCCAACCCCCATCCTTCTCTTTATAGCTGGGAACATCTCTCTCTCTCTCTCTCTCTCTCTCTCTCTCTCTCTCTCTCTCTCCATAAACAGCAGGTTGCTTAAAGAAAAGGTGGAATGACAGCACCCCATGAGCAGAATGACAGGGCACAAGAACCCTGATGGTGGGTCCTGGGGCTGGAGTGGCAGTTTCTAGATATTGGCCACAGCCCTCCCTGCCAGTAACAAAGGACCCAGAACCCTGATGGCAGGTCCTGGGACTGGAGTGGCTGTTTCTTGATGTGGTGGAATGACATCACCTCTGTGTGAGGAACGATGACCCCGGACCCATGATGGTGGGTCCTGGGGCTGGAGTGGCAGCTTCTAGGTATTGGAGACAGCCCTCCCTGCTAGTAACTTGGCCCCAGAACCCTGGTGGCGAGTCCTGGGGATGGAGTGTCAGTTTATGGATGCGGTGGAATGACATCGTCTCCATACAAGGAATGATGGCCCCAGACCCATTATGGTGGGTCCTGTGGCTAGAGTGGAAGCTTCTAGATATTGGCCATAGCCCTCCCTGCCAGTAACATGGCCCCAGAACCCTGATGGCAGGTCCTGGGGTGGAGTGGATGTTTCTTGGTGCGGTGGAATGACATCGCCTTAGTGCAAGGAATGACGGGCCTCAGAACCCATGGCACAGACAGCATGGGCAGCATTGGCAGCAGCAGCAGACATTAGTTGCCAGGGTACAGAACCCTTGGCACACACATCATATAGGCCTGGTCTGGGGGCCCATGGCACCAGTAGACAGTGGGTTGGCAGGGTACAGAACCCTTTGCACGGACAGCATACAGGCGTGGGGGCCATTGGCACTAGCAGCAGCAGATATTGGTTGCTGGGGCAGGCAGTCAGGTGGCGTGGCATGAGCGGCTGTTAGGCAGATGGAGGCAGGGTTCGAGCTTTGCAACCTGGGCAGGCAGGCACCGTGGCAAGAGATGCAGTAGGGAAGGCGGACTTGGGAAGGGTTTGAGCTAGGCAACCTGGGTGGCAGACAGGCACCTTGGCATGGGAGGCAGGAAGGCGGACGGAGGCATGCTTTGAGCTTGGCGACAAGCTGGGTGGGCAGACAGGTAGCATGGCATGGGAGGCAGTAGGGCAGGCAGGCTGGGACATTGGCAGCAGGGCACATAGATTTTATTTATATATTTATTTAAAATGTATATCCCACCCCTCCTGCCCACAGGGGAACCCGGGGCAGTGAACAACATTCATTAAAACAATATTAAATTTTAAAACAATTTAAAAATACAATATGTGGGGAAAGCCCCCATCCCTGCCCCCACCCCACCCCTCGCCAAAACCCTGACGGAACAGCCAGGTCTTACATATATGCTGAAACAGCAGGAGAGTGGGAGCCAGCCGAACCTCCTCCGGGAGCGAATTCCACAGCAGAGGGGCAACCACCGAAAAAGATCTAATATCGGTGGCCACCCGCCTCGCCTGGGGAACCTCCAAAAAGGCTCCCACAGACAATCTCAAGGGTCACACGGGCACATGGGGAGTGAGGCGGTCCCGCAGATAATCAGGGCCCACGCCGTGAAGGGCTTTAAAGGTTAAAACCAGCACCTTGAACCTGGCCCGGTGCTTTATAGGCAGCCAGTGCAGAGCCCGCTCCGGGTGTCATGTGCTCCACTGGTGTCATGTGCTCCCTGCGACCCGCTCCCGTCAGGAGTCGGGCCGCGGTATTCTGCACCAGATGCAACCTCCAGACCAGCTTCTCGGGCAGCCCCACGTACAGCGCGTTGCAGTAATCCAGCCTCGAGGTGATGAAGGCATGGATGACAGTGGCGAGGTCGGAGTCTGAGAGATACGGCCGAAGCTGCCGGACAAGATGCAACTGCCAAAACGCACTCCCCGCCACGGCCACAACCTGAGATTCAAAGCTGAGCCACGAATTGAGGAGCACACCCAGACTTTCATAACCACTTTGGCGCTCCTTCGTAGATCCTTTTGGTGGCCTTCCCAGTACAAAGATGTTAAGGCATACATCCAAGGATGTTCAGTCTGTGCTAGAACGAAAAAACCCCAAACCTTACCCGTGGGTCTGCTACAATTAATAAAGTGCCCAAACTCCCCATGGCAGAAGATAGCTATTGATTTTATAGTGGGCCTCCCGAAGACGGAGGGCTATGACTCCATATTGGTGGTTGTGGATTACTTCTCAAAAATGGGAAGTTTTACCCTCCTCCCCCTCCACAGCACGACTTCTTCCTCGAGAGGTGTTTCGACTGCACGGAATACCCCAGGAAATCGTCTCGGATAGAGGTCCTCAGTTTATGTCGCGATTCTGGAAAGCTTTTTTCACCCTTCTGCATGTAAAGCTCCGACCTACTACTGCCTACCACCCACAAGAAATGGACAGGTGGAACGGGTGAATCAACACATCGAACACTATCTGCGTTGTTTCTGCACCTACTTACAAGAAGATTGGGTTGACCAGTTACCCCTCGCTGAATTCGCATATAATAACAACCCTAATTCATCATTAGGAACTTCCCCATTCCATATTAATTATGGTTTTCACCCCCCTCTCTGTTTTCCAGAGGCACCCCTCTCTTCCATCCCTGCTGCAGGATCCATGGTGAACAGGATACGCAAAGCCCAACGTGCTGCTCTTACACATTTGAAGGAAGCTCGCCAACGCTATAAATTAAGTGCGGATAAACGACGCCTTCCCGAACCTTCTTTCCAGACTGGAGATATGGTATGGGTACGTTGACATAATTATCCTTCCCTGCGTCCATCGTCAAAACTGGACGACGCTTACATTGGGCCCTTCCCTATTACCCGTAAACTTAACAATGTTACGTACGTTGTGGGTCTCCTGGCCCACCTTAAAATACATCCCTCTTTTCATGTATCTTTATTGAAAAAAGCCCATGCCCGCGTCCACGACATTCAACGAACCACCCCCATCCTCCTCCCCGACGGTCCTGAATATGAAGTTAAAGCAGTCCTTGATTCTCACATCTTTGGGTCCCACTTATTTTATCTCATTGATTGGAAAGGCTATCGCCCAGCTGAACGTTCTTGGGAGCCGGCGGCGAATGTGCATGCCCCCCAACTTATTTGGTTATTTCACCTCCGCCACCCTGCGAAGCCCGGTCTTCGAACCCTGGTGGGGGGTGGGCGGGGGCCTGGATGGGGGGGTACTGTCAGCGTGCAGCTTCCCCCTACCTGAGCTCCGACGTGGTGAGCCTGGTTGCTTGGCAGCGGCCCGACTTCGGAGGCTCAGTGGGGGCAAGGAAGCGCCGTGCTGGGGGACTGGGGAGGGGCGGGCTCACCTCACGCTGGAGCACGTCCCTGGCTCTGCCCACTCTGGCGTCAGAGCGGCGTTAGGCTCAGCAGCGGGGGGAGGAGGCCCCGCCCAGAGTACAATAGCCCACAGCTGGGCATCACAATATAAGAAACCGGTGAGGCCTGACTCCCCCGCCGGTAATCATTTATGAGAGACTGGCCCCCTTGAGCCTTGGAGATCTTGTCTGTGTACCTGTGGGTATTTGGAGAGACTACTCTTGGTGTTCCCCCCCCCCTTCGTGTAAGTGTGAAATTGGAGAGTGAGTATTGTCCTGTGTTGTCTTGTTTGTTCCCTGGATACAAAGATCTTGTTTCCCTGTGGTGTGGGTTACCTTTGCCTTGATCCTTGCGTGCCCCCCCCCCAATTCCTTTCCCCAAGCTACCCTTACTACTAAGGCCTTTGTGAACTTGTCCTATCCCCCACGTTCCCTATTTCCCTATCCCCCTGTGACCCTTCCCCTTCCCCATCCCCTTGGGCCTTCTTCCCTTCCCCTACGGCCCTCCACATTGATTTACACGGTGTCCTGGGCCTCGAGTATTTCCCCAAGTGCGTGGCTTCCCTCATTGTTTGTGAGTCTTGGTTCAGTGAGGCAAAAGGCTACATCTTGCTGTGTCCCTATGATGATAAGGGTTGCCTTCTAGCACAGAGGGAAAGCCCACCCTACACCCGGAGGGACCCTAGCTTTACCGAGCTAGAGACCAGTATATACTGTAGCTGCCTCTGTCTGTTTATATCTGTGTTCTGTCTGGGTGTCATTAGGGGAGTGGGTTCCCCTCTCTGCTGCCCATCCTTTGCTCCCTTCCCCTCCCCCCGTGACACCAAGGAATGAATTGTGAATGTGAATAAACTGTTTTTTCATGATGAAACTCATACGACTCTCTTGTTGGGATGTGATCCTGCAAGCATTTCCCACGGTCAATTGGGACCCTGCTACACTGGCACTTTCTTATTACTTTGGGGGAATTTTATGACCGTTTTACAGCAGTTTTACAGAACCTTTGGCAATTTCCAGCACTGCCCGGGTGCTTAGCTGGTAAGTTTTCATCCCCACAGCCCCCCAGTGGTGCATGCAGGGCACACACGGGCTTAGTATCAGCCCATGGCAGCTCTATTCAATGTGCAAAAAATTATTGGCCCGTGTGTGCCCTGCATGCACCACTGGGGGGCTGTGGGAATGAAAACTTACCAGCTAAGCACCCAGGCAGTGCTGGAAATTGCCAAAAGGTTCTGTAAAACTGCTGTAAAGTGGTGAAAACAGTGGGAAAGCTGATAAGTTTCCAGGGATTTCCCAGGGTTATCCCAGCAGCAAGGTGTTCCCAGGGTTAACATTGGATGGACATTACATTAGTTTACACTGGGAACGCTGCTGTGTGAAGCACTGTCACCGGGGGATAGAGAGCCCTCCTATTGGGGGGCCATCCACTCACTCTTTCCCACTGGGCCCAAACTAATCGTAGTAGGTTAAAAAAATAGATCATGTTGCCATCTCCTACCTTTATCCTGAACCCTCAAATCCTCAATTTTCATGGCATCCTTGGCCACCTGTAGTCTTTGAAGGTGTAGGCTTTGGGACAAGCCTTCCTTCAGGCTTGGAGAACTGGGAGGACTGAGTTAGCTCCCTGTTCTGCGACAAGCCGAATCAGAAGAGAATGAAAGGGAAGAGAAGGACATGACAGAGGAGAAGTAGGAGGGAAAGGGTTTGGTTTTGGTGCATGATAAGAGGAAGGGGAAGAGATGGGTTTAGTGGGGGACAGGGGAAAGGGGTCTCCTTGTTGTCTGCAGCCTTCTCTTCTGCTATGTTCCTACCTACTTTCTTCTCCGTTCACAAGGAGAGCAGTTGCAGGCCTGTATAGAAATCAAACATGCCCCATCCAAACCAGCATTCCTAGTAGCTACGCCTTATCCCCGGCAGCCAAATGCCTGTGTAAGCAAACAGGCCTTTTTTTAAAAGTGTGGCCAGTGGGGCCCCATAAAATGGCCACCGTCATTGCACATGATTTGGGGAGGAAGGGGGAAACCAGCAGTACACCGGCAAACACACAAGCAAAAGAAAACCACTGAAACCATATCTTAAGCCAACCATATTATCCTCAGCCTGAACATACCACAAAATTCAGCAGCGAGGAGTTCCACTTGCCCCCCCAAAACTTGGTTCACTTTACATCTCTGCTGCAGCCTCCTCCCCATTGTCTCCCAGTGCACCCCCTCCCCAATTGTCTCCAAGTCCACCGCCTTCCCTCAGCCCCATTTCCCAGACAGACTCCCTGAGTCCCCCCACTCTCCCCCAACCCCCATTGTCACTGTCCACACCCTCCCCCAAACCCATTCCCCAGCCAGGATTCCTGAGTCCCCCCACTCCCCTCTGGAGTTCCGACCAATTGTTTCAGGAATTGGTTCTTTATTAGAACCAGTTGCGAAATACTTAGTTTATTATATAAAACCATTTGTTGAGAACGTTCCCTCGTATATAAAGGATTCCACACACTTCATTAATATTCTTCAAAATGTGGATTTTTCTAATATTAATCCAGTACTTGTCACTATGGATATTAAAGCTCTATACATGAATATACCCCATAAAGAGGCCCTTGAAACCCTTAATAAGTATTACAATAAAAGAGAATGTAAAAACCCTCCAACCACCTTTTTACTTGCACTTAGCCAGTTGGTTCTTTCAGAAAATGATTTTCAATTCTATTCTGATTTTTTTCTTCAAATTAAGGGAATCAGTATGGGGAGCAGTATTTCCACAGAGCTAGCTATGCTATTCATGAGTGAGTTGGAAAATAAATATATTTTTGTCCAAGAATTCTGGGCAATACTGAACAAGTGACAGCCTTTGGATATGTTAATAGGCAGTATTGCCCTCATTTACTCTGCTGCAGCATTCTATACGGAAGAAAACTGTGAAAGAGTCCGTAGGGACCTCAGAGGCGGAGAAGCGCTGTATAAATGGACTGAGGTAAAAAGTTTTTTAAAAGAAAACATATGGGTGCACCTTTAGATATATTGAGTTTGATTGAGGAGGAAACTTTAGCAACACTGTTTCCATTCCAATGAAAACTTTGTTGAAATACCCTTAGATCGAATGGCAACTTTATTCCAATAGAAACAGTAAAAGAAATTAGTTTTGTCTCCGTGTCCGTTAACTCCTGTTTAAATCACTCAAATAGGTAAATTTTACTTGCCCACATTTTAAAACTGAAAGGACAGATGTGTTTGGGGTTAACTGATTTAAAATCACACACCAGATCCTCCCTCTCCTGCGTTTATTAAGGCCTTACAGATGTTATCTTCTTTGTCATCCTATTTTTGATTTTAAGATCTGTGGAGGGAGAAGTTTATCTACAATAGCCCATGACTCCCACACATGTCCCTAATGATTGCTTGTTTAGCCCCGATACTATGGAAGTCTCTCGAATGACCATTTATTTACAAATGATGCAATGTGATACCCTTTTGAAAGCTGATCTATTATGATAGATCCCTAATACACAAATAGTTAACACTGCTTTCACTTACCCTGCCGCAGTACTTTTAACAGAAGGAAGTTGCAAAAGAGTTCCTAGGGATCTTAGAACCGGGCAAGCGTTGTATAAACTGATTGAGGCAAAAAGATCTCTTTAAATATGTACAAAGTTCCTTGTCAATGTTTATTGAGTTCAACTGAGGAAAAATTCTAAATATCTCTAGACTGAGTGGTGAACTTATTGAATTAGAAACAGCAAGGAAACAAGATTCCATCCCTGCTGCCTGTCAGCTCCTGTTCAAATCTTTACTACGCAGGCAGGGAGGTGTTTTTTGATAACGCTTTGGTATGTAAGGGACAAGTGAAACCGGGGGCTAATTTACCTAAGTAAACATAGTAGATTCAATCGCGTTTACTTTCTGTAAGGCCCTAAAGAAGCTATTGTTGACTCCAGGACCTAAGAAGGAAAACTGATTACTATTACTGAGAATAATTCAGGTAATTTGATTTTGAGAAATTAAGATTTATTTATAATAGCCTATGACTCTTATATACACCCTTAACGATCAATAATTAAGCCCCATTGCCAAGGAGGCTGCTTGAATTATTATTTACCTATTTGCCATTTCTGTATATGTGTGGCCCCTGACGGCCATATTCTGCATGTGCAGAGCATTTTTAGGGTTTTGAGAATTTCACGAGATCATTAAGAACCCTCCAAAACTGCCCTGCACATGCAGAATATGTCCATTGGGGGGCCGTGGCACACACGCACAGAATGGGCGCAGCAGCCATTTTCCGCATGTGAGACTCACAAAAATCTCGGTGATATTCTACGAGATCTCTACAGGGACTGAGAGAATCTTGTGTATTCTCATGTGAGTCAAGAACACATATGATTCTCGTTTCAGCCCTAAAATAAAGGACTTGAGTGGAAATACCCTGGAAACATAGTGATTATGTGGCACTAGTTCTGTAGGGACTTACCCCAGACTTGACCACACCGTT
This sequence comes from Sphenodon punctatus, assembly GCA_003113815.1. Classification (NCBI taxonomy): domain Eukaryota; kingdom Metazoa; phylum Chordata; class Lepidosauria; order Sphenodontia; family Sphenodontidae; genus Sphenodon; species Sphenodon punctatus. The sequence continues at coordinate 68,460 of QEPC01014492.1, forward strand.
ACAAGCACGTCTCATATTCTCAATATAACTGAAACCTTCTGTCCAGCAGTTCTTATCCAGGCGAGCTCTTGCCCTCCAGTTAGATTCATATTTCATAACTGTACTTTGCTTTTGAGGTCTCTGGCTATTCTAATAGATGCATCCTGCCTAGCACAGAGACTACGCGCATGCATTCCAGTATCTAACTTGTCATCTTAGAGGATGCGACAGAATAACTGAGGAGGATAATTCATGACCTGCCTGTTGTTGCTGGGGAAAATCTCTTTCCTGCAGGAGTTTTTTAACCAGCTTGATTTGTTGTTGTTTTCTCCTATGCTAACCGGAGAGAGAAAAGAAAACAGGGAAGAAAGTAGAGCAGCTTAAAACAGGACAAAAATAGCAATCTTGAGATGATGACAGAGACAATCAATATATCTGTGTTTCTCAATGTAGCAAAAGGTCATCCATCACGCCTGGGACATGACACTCATACAATTTACATACAGCTCTATAATTTGTATTGTGAGGAAGAGACCAGGCAAGTGTTCCTAGGCTCAGCATTTTCTGAGAGCTACCTTTTAGAGCTGAAACAGGTATGTAATTAAGTACCTGTGGGCGATACTCATTGCAGCTGGGACGGGCTCAACTGGAGTGAGTACCAGCAGCATTAGGGCCCAGACGGTCACTCTCTAGGGAATTAGTTTGAACAGTCTCTTTATTTCTCCACATGGTCCATACACACAGGGGGTATTTTCAGACGTTACAAGATCACGGTGAACCACGGTCAATTCCCATATGGGGACCGTGAGCTCGTAACGTCTGTTGGGGCCAACCGTGATTCCTGACAGATGTTCACCCCCGTGAATCATGGCTGGTAATCACTTTGACCACGCAAACGGCCCTCCTGCTCGGAGGAGGACCGTTTGCGTGGTCAAAGCGATTCCCGCCCGTGATCAACGGGGGTGTCATGTCTGTCCCCTGACCATGGCGGGCGGGCGGGCACTGCGGCCACATTGGCCGTGGCACCCTCCTGTCTCCTAGAGGGCGGGTGGCTGGGGGGGCAGGACTGTGTGGCCGCACGTTGCGCCATGCAGCCCTGTCCCCTCCCCCCCCAGATTCCCCGCCGGAATCAGCCAGCACATCTGCTGGCCATGGCGGCGGGTTTCCGGTGGGGAATCATTTGGGTGATTCCATGGCGGGGCGAATGCCGCCCCGTCACGTCTGAAAATACCCAGGGCTGAAACAAGAATCAATTCCTTTCTGGTAAAAATCTTGTAAGAAGTGAGATCCAAGAAGTGAGATCCAAGAATTTTTCTCGATATACCATTTGCTTTTACCGTGTACCATTTACCATTACCGTTCACCATTATTGTTGACCATCTACTGGATTCTGCCCGGTAATGCACATCTGCAAAATGGCTGCCTTAGCTCTTCCGCGCATGTACAGCCCTCTTCCAAGTGCAGCCATTTTATGCATGCGCATTACTGGGATGAAGGTGGTACATGGTCAACAATAAACAGTAATGGTAAATGGTATTGCAGCTGGTGCAGAATGCGGCAGCCTTTCTCCTGGCGGGACTGGCCCACCAGGAGCATATCACGCCGGTGCTCCATTCTCTGCGGTGGCTGACGATAGTTTTCCCGGCCCGATTCAAGGTGGGACTAGGCCCTACCTGTCTGTGGGACCGCCTCATCCCCCAGATTCTGGATCGGCCCCTGCGGTCATCCAGGAATGCCCTGCTTGAGGTCCCCTGAGTATTCAGGGGGGCTACACAGGAGAGGGCGTTCTCAGTGGCTGTGCCCCGGCTGTGGAACTTCCTTTTGGTGGAGGCCTGGCTGACCCCGAATCTCCCCTCTTTTCGAAGAAGTTGTAAGACCTGGCTGTTCCGTCAGACATTTTGGGAGGGAGATGGGGGAATGGGTTAGGATGGGGGTGGGTGGAACATTTTTATCCTCCTTTTATGTGTTGTTTTTAGTTTTATTGTTGGTTGATTTTATTGATTGTAAGCTGCCCTGAGCTGCCTGTGGCAGGAGGGGTGAGGTAGCAAGATTTATTTATTTTTTAAATGAATAAATAAATAAATAATAAATATAGCAAGAAAAATTCTCAACCGAGGAAGTGTCAAAAAACATGATTCTCATTAAGAACTGTGAGAAAATTGAGACTGAGTTTCATCCCTAACACAGATATAGTTCTAACATGCACATTCTCACTGGTTCTGTAGATTCCCTGGACTAGACACTCTCCCTCTGCAACCCAGCAAAACCCTTACCTCAGGCAACACCCTCTGAGTAGTGATGAAACTCGGGTTTCGGAATACTTCGGAATTCATCGGGGAGTTAATTCCCTGGTTCTGAAAGTCTGAATTCCCAGGTTCCGAGTACGAAGACCTGGAACACTTTGGAAATCTTTGGAAACTGAATACTGGGGTCATTGCATGCATGACTGGAGACCGCATGACTCAGACGGTTGACCCTAGCTACTCTGAGCTGGAAACGAAACTTAGTGCCATATTTGGTAGGGGGGAAAGGGTATGGGAGGGGACAGTTGAGTGATGGACAAGCCACAGGACAGGTTCTGCTTGGCTGGCAGAGGCAAAATAAAGTGGCTGTACATTTTCCATTCTCTTTGGTGAATTTGGCTGTGTGGTACACGGCTGATCTGTAAGTAATTGACTTCGTGGGGAGGAGTGCCAGTCCTGGCCTGGCCTGTCCATAGGGTCAAATGATGATGAAGGCTCCTACCTTTCTCTTAAGAAGCCTGCATACGTAAACAACCTATCTTAGCACCATCCACTCACATAAGAGGGTCACCAAAATGGAGATCTCCGATTTCTATGCATTGAAACTGTAACCTCAAAACATAATTTGAAACAACAACTAAAAAGAGAAGCATACTGGATACATAGTTTGGGTACTTTGTTACCATATGGATTGAATGAGAATAATCAATGGTCTGTATTTTTGTGAAAGTAGTCGTCATTTGGTCATTGTGTTTTTCTGTTCTTCTGTGGCAGTGTAATTATATTCTGATTAGTCACGTAGAAACCTGAGAAAAATAGAGGAGCCTTTTTATTCATTTGTGATGCCTTTAAGTATTTATTTGTCTGCCCTCTCTGGTGTGAGCGCATGGTGCTAATATGAGTTCTTTACTTATGAAGGATTCTTAAGAGAAATGTAGGAGTCTTTGGCCCGTTTCACACAAACACTCTTAACACTGATAAAATGGGTGTTACATTTTATTATACATGCTGCAGGGCTTCTGGTGTGCGCAAAGGGTTCCCTGCAACATGTATAATAAAATGTAACACCTATTTTATCAGTGTTAGACTGTCTGTGTGAAAAGGGCCTTTATCAGCAATTGTGATGCGTTTCAATATGTATTTAACTTCCCCCTTCCTCTATGGATGGTTGATGCCAGTATGATTTTTCTGTGTAGTTTGTAATAAAAGAGAGCGGGAATTATGCTTCTTAAGGTTTTTATTGTAGATGGGATGAGAGTCTCGCTCCTCACTGGGGATGATTGCTAAATGGCAACATCAGCTGCTCAATGAGACTGCTGGAATGGATCCTGTTTGGGACTATAACAGCAGATCTGAAAGGAAATTGGTAGCTGTTAAATGGCAACATCAGATCTTCAATGGGACTGCAACAATGGATCGTTAATGGATTTACAAAAGCCAATTTGAAAAGAGACTACCATGGGCATGACTGGAGTGTCAATTCCCTGGGTGGAAATTGCAAGATGGACCTGGGAGCATTTCCCTTAAAAGGGCTCAGGTGGAAACTAATGGGAACTAGATAAGTCATTTTGGTTTGTGAGGAATCTGTAACTGTGGGTGTTTTCAGATGTGACGGGGAGGCTTCGCCCCGTCCCGAAAACAACCCAGAGATTCCCCACTGGGATCACCCAGGCACGGCAAACAGACATGCCGGGGATCCCGGCGGGGAATCAGGGAGGGGGCGGGGCCGCGCGGCGCAACGTGCGGCCGCATGGCCCCGCCCCCTCCACACTCCCTCGCCACCCGCCCTCCGGGGAGACGGGCGGGCGGAGAGGCCAATGCTGCCGCAGCGTCTGGCTGAGTTCACCACGGCCCGGAATCCTGCCGGGGATTCCGGGCCGTGATAGCCGACCAGACGTTACTTTTTTTTATGCCCACCTGGAATCACTTTCAACAAGCTTCAGTCGATTTTCATGCCGGTAGCGCGGGAAGCGTGGTTGAAATTGACCCCATGTGGGTATTCAGTGTGGCGAACATCTGGCGGCCACCGAACAGACGTGCAGGGCACAGTCACCACATGTAGGTATTCAGCGTGGTTCACTGTGATCTCGTCACATCTGAAAACACCCTGTGACTTGGAGAAGTGCTGCACTGAACGAAGGAAAGGTAAATCTGTAAGATTATACACAGTTGATCAATGTGTTTAGGAGAGCTTTGAACTGTAATGTTTTCTTTTACTTTACTGTATCTCTTAGGGAATGCTGTGAAACAGATATATAGATGTGCTTCCCATGATCAAATTAAGATTCATTTTATATGCAACGTTATTGACAAGGTATATGGGCATGGAATATGGTTGCATTTACATACATAGAAATCAAACTGGAGAGGACTTTTCCTCTTGGCAATAATGTTTTCTCTTTCCCTCATTTCCTACAGTTGGCATTTGACTATCATAGAGCTGTGATCAGGAAGCCATGTCATTTTCTGTTTTTTGTCTTCTTTATGTAAATCTTTTGTTTTCATCAATATAAAAATTCCTTTTTTGTTTTTGCTTTCATTTTTGATTTCCATTGGTTTCAATGGAAAACACATTTTTGGCTTTATCTTTTTTGTTTTTCATTATATTTTGATTAGGTTTGGAACAACTGTACCTCCAATGGGATTCATTAGGTGTACCAAGTTTCAGAAAGATTGCATAAATAAATCCGATTTTATAAGCAGTTGAATTTTGTTATTTTGCAAAAAATCTGCATATACATTTGTGACTGTAACTTCTTTGTCTATCATTTAATGTGGATTAAACTTGGCATGTTTATACCCCTCCCCAAGTCTACTATCTCTGACACCTTTCATAAGGATTGGATAAAGGTTCCTGGTGGTATAAGCAATTAACTTATAAATGTATGTCTAACTGTAACATCTTTATAATCCAATCAGTGTTCATGAAGTTTGGTACAGCTATGGGTGTTTTCAGATGTGATGGGGCCACTTGGCCCTGTCACAAAAACAATAAAATCATCCCCCTCCAGGACGACCCCGTCACGCCCTAACAGACGTGCCGGGGTCGTCCCGGCGGGGAATTGGGGAGGGGGAGAGGCCGTGCGGTGCAACGTGCAGTCACATGGCCCTGCCCCCTCCATGCTCCCCGCCACCCACCCTCTGGGGAGATGGGCGGGCAGCGAGGCCAATGCCACCGCAGCATCTGGCCAAATCCACCACGGCCCAGAATCCCGCCGGTGCTTCCGGGCCGTGGCAACCGACCAGATGTTACTTTTCTTTGATCCCCGCCGGGGTTCACTTTCACCACACTTCCCAGGGAATTGGTGCGGCTAGCCTGGGAAGCGTGGTTGAAACTGACCCCATGTGGGGATTGAGGGTGGCGAACATCTGGCGGCCGCCAAACAGACGTGCGAGTCACAGTGACCACAGGTGGGTATTCACCGTGGTTCACTGTGATCTCATAACATCTGAAAATACCCTGTATCTCACACCTTCAGCATTTTCTCTGCCAAATATCAGAAAGATATAATAAAGGGTCCCAATTGTATATGCCTGCACAGCATATGCAGAGAATGCGCCTGTGCCAGGGATTCTCTTACGTGTCACTGTGGTATAAGATCGGTTTGTGTTGCCAATTGACCAGCAGAAATGTAAAACAAGTATCCTCATTCTGTGCTGTGACCATCCCAATGTCTCTCCCCCACTTTTTACTGGGAAGTCGGAAGCATCTGTTTAGGAAAGAGTGAATAGAGATTCTCTTATGTCCTCTGTCACAGTGCTAAAGGATGTGATTGTGATGATAATTGGCCAATCTGGATATGTAAACTATGTCTCCTGATTGCTGGGATGCTATCCCCAAAGTCCAAGTTATGTCCCTTCTATGCCTGCCTCAGGGCCGCCCTCTATGCCCACCTCAAAGCCACCACTGATCAGTCCTGTAAAGCTGGAAGCATGCAGTAATTGGCCAATGAATGTGTCTGTCAGTCAGTTGGGTTACTCCCCATCCTCCCTCCTACATCCTCCCTCTGCCTGCCACACCAGGTGCCTGCTTCTGACTGGCACTGCATGTGCTATTTATCTGAATAATGGTCTTCAAGGGGACAACTTCAATTGCTTATACAATTGGGACCCTTTATCAAATTGTCCTGTAGTTTAGTAGAAATGACAGGGAAGGTATGTGGTGCATTTCTTCCAAATGTCTTGTAAGCAGGATGGAATATAAAAATGTTACAGCCAGAAATGCATGTTCAAGTTAATGGTTCATAACATCAGGACCCTTTATCCAATATTTCTGAAATTTGGCAGGATTGGAAATCTTTTGGAGGGGCATAATATTCCCATACAAATTGAACTGAAGATAAAGAAGTTGTAGTCAGGAATGTGTATGGAGCTTTCATTAAAATCACAACATTCAATTGCTTCTTAAAATTGGTTTCCTTTATCCAATCATTTTGAAGTTTGACACACGTAGCTCTCTCCTTTGGAGGTATAATCTTTCCAAATTTCATTAGAATCAAGTAAGAAACAAAAACGTTATAGCCATGAATATGTTTTTCAGTTTTTTCCCATTATTTCAAAAGCAAACATTCATTTTCATTTTTGTTTTAATTATTGTTGTATTTCATTTTTTTATTACAATAACAAAAAAGAAAATCAATAATTCTGTTTTCATTATCATAATAACAAAAATGAATTGCACACCCCTAGCCTATCACAAAAGCAATTATCCCACTGAAGAAGGGGGTCTTCTCTGAAATGTGTTTGGGCTTGCTTTGAGATTGGGTTTTTTTATACTATGTGTATTTTGGCTATAGGGGTATTATCCCATTTGCCATTGTGTTTATTCAAATTGATAATTTTATTTGGATCCGTTTTTTATTATATCGTATGTACAATGTGTATTTAGGGACACTGTCCTATATGTAAAAATCCTTTTGCACATGATAAGAATTAATTCTAGGAACAGCATTATTAAATTGGGTTTAGCCCCTTTTTTCTCTCCTAATTTGTTCTGTGTGAGTTGTGGTTGACTTGATAGTCTTTGATTAAGGGGTGGGTGGGTGTTAATTACCATTGAGAACTTTTGTGGTTGAACACTTAATCATTTCCTCAATAGTCCTTGGCAGTTACTGCGACCTCTGCAAAAAGGTGAAGTAAAGCTTTGCTCTAATAATCTAGAATTCATCATCTCTCTGTATTGAGGCTCAATCACTTTCATGACTCACTGGGTGAGGTTGCTGTCTAAGACTGCCGTCCACCAGCCCCTTATTCCAAAGGGCTTCAATTAGGCTAGTCCAGAATAAGTGGTTGTTGGATTGGAGTGTAAATCATTATGTTGACTCTGCACGGATCACTTGAAGGAGAGGAGGCAAGACACAATTGTGGTTGTTTTTATGGGCAAATCTAATATGGTCAAGAGCAAAACGAATGAAGAAAGCCTTAAACACAGCACTTTAAACCAGGAGGTACAATTTGGAGAAAGAAGGAATCAGTCGATCGGTATGTCTTTAAGAATCATGAAGCTCACCCTAGGAAATGACCCTGAGAAATAAATAGAAGGGCTGCAGTCTATCAAATAAGTATTTCCTCCCCCACCCCTTTACCAACGATCACTTCACGGTCTTTAATGTACCAGTCCCCATAATCCAGGGATGTGGAACTTTAGACCAAATGCAGCCCCCAGTTCCTACCTCCAACCACTGAAAAATTATTGAGCTCAGAGTAAAGAAACAGAGATGGCAACATGCACATAAGGACAGGGGACAGTTCCATGGCATAGATCCATGAACTGGACGAGGGCTGGTACTTGCTTCTCGGAATCTCGTGTTCTCAGCTCATTCTGAGAATTGCCCCCAACTCTTGCTGTGGAAAGCTAAAATCTCCACACACACCCCGCACTTGTTTAAAAAAACAATCATGTACTCATCTGGCTGCCTCTCTTTGAGTCCGGGGCTGCTCCATGATTCCTTGCTGCCCAATCTGCTTCTCGAGGGGGGGGGGCAGGTGAGGAGCGAGTTTGCTGCGGAGACAGCCGTCTCACAGCTAAATAATAATTAAAAAATTAAAAACACTGTGCACGTGCAAAATGGCCACCATGGCTATTCTACATATGTGTAACCCTTTCCCAAAATGGCACTGACAGCATCATCACCATTTTGGAAACCGGCAGCCAGTCTGAGCATGTGAAAATGGCTCCAGTACATGCACGGAATGTCTGCCCTTTTCCAAAATGGCACCTACACAGCCGATGCCATCTTGGAAAAGGGCTGCACATGGGTTGAATGGCCGAGGCGCGATCTCAGAAAGTTACCGAGGTCTTGGTGAGATCTCAGTAATGTTTCTCGATTCTCGTTAAAATCTAAAAAAAAAAAAAAAAATGGTAACCAAGATTCCTACTGTAAGGTAGGAAAGGGTTATTATCTTTCTTAATAAGAACCATGGTACTTGTTTATATCAGCTTTAGCCAAGTTTTGGCAATAAGTAATATAGATATTTCTAAATAACAGTTTTATTTATTTATTTATTTATTTATTTATTTGACAAAGCTTATATCCTGACAATAAGGAATCCCCTGCAAAAATCATTCAGTACACTGGAGAGCAACCAGGACTAACAACAAGGTAATTGCATAAAAGCAATAAAAAAAGATGAGATGAAATATATTCTGGAAGAGGAAAGGTCTTAAGACCTGATCCATGTGGATCTTCCCATCCTCTTCAATGGGATTGGCTCAGAGCTGCAGTGAATAAAATGGACATCAGCCAACATATGCTACCAATTAGAAGGATGCGGTTGCCATGTTGGTCCCAAGAGCAATAGATGGAGACAAAGGAATTCTGATGAGATCTCTTGTTCGACCAACTTTTGTTTTGCCAGATATCACTTTATCAGAGATATGGCTTGTCAGATATATTTTGGTTTTTTTAGATATTATCAGAACCACATTGGGCTCGATTCCAACCCCCTGCATGCACAGCTTATACGCGAGTGAGGCTTGCACATGGGCCATAGTCCCACCCGCGTGGGTGTGTACGTCATCTGCTATGGGGTTGTACATGAGATGCACACTCACAGTCTGCACAGCATGCAGGGTTTGGGGTCGAGCCTTTTGTCTCCATCAATTAAGAACAATGTCATTCACCCTAAGAACATACAGTCATGTTTATACAGTTTTCCATCCAGGAAGAGATGGATAGGAAACATACAGTCTTCCATCCAGGAAGAGATGGATAGGAAATATAATATGGAAATGTAATATGAAATATAATATGAAACTGTTGTGAGTCGTGAAGGTTGTGAGTGGGGCCGGAGCTGGGGTCACTGCCATCTACCCTGCCGGGGATGGAACCGGGTTGCTGGCGGGGATGCGGGGAAAGCTCTGGAGGTGGCAGAGCGGATCCCCCTGCAGTGTGAGTCCCCCCGGTTGGATCCAATGATGGAGAAGAGAGGAGAGTGGAGGAGGACGGTAAGTGGAAAGTGGAAAGTCAGTAAACTGCGATGGCATCTTTGCAGTATCATGAGAATCGAGAAAGGACATTAGTGTCAGGAAACAGTCAGGAAATCCATCCCGGTTCCCAATACGGCAAAAAAATTTAGGAGCAGCAAATTTATCTACTTGTTTCAACCCTAGTATTTAGAAGTTTTTAATTCCATTCACACCCTGAGTCAATATGGATTAAACTAATCAACTTTCCCATGTAGCTAAGCCCTGGTTTTGTGTAGACAAGATTGCCATGGCTTCACTATGTCCATGTGTGACTGCACATGCCAAGTTTCCCCAGGAATTCAGGGCTCCCTCCCACAGGACGGGGAGCTCCTCGTTCCCATTGATCAGCTGAATTCGTAGGTAATTCTGCAATTTCATGAACCGGTATCAGACTCATTGTTTCCCACTCAGTGGGTATTTTCAGACGTTACGAGATCACGGTGAACCACGGTGAATACCCACCTGTGGTCACCGTGTCTTGAACGTCTGTTTGGCGGCCGCCAGATGTTCGCCACGGTGAATCCCCACATGGGGTCAATTTGAACCACGCTTCCCGGGCTAGTCGGGGGAATGTCCTGGGAAACCTGGTCAAACGGACCCCAGGCAGGGACCAAGAAAAAGTCACGTCTGGCCGCTCTCCACGGCCCGGGATCACCGGCGGGATCCCGGGCCCTGGCGCATGCAGCTGGCCGCGGCGGCCGCATTGACCCCGCCGCCCGCCCGCCTCCTCGGAGGGCGGGAGGCGGGGTGCATGGAGGGGGCAAGGCCGTGCGGCCGCACGTTGCGCCGCGCGGCCCCGCCCCCTCCCACATTCCCCGCCGGGATCCCCCTGGCACGTCTGATATGGCGTGACGGGGTGACCCCGGCGGGGAATGAAAGGGTTGTTTTCAGTACGGGGCCAAGCGGCCCCATAACGTCTGAAAATACCCAGTGATACACTAACCCAGGAAACCGGGAAACATTAGTGATAAAATGGGAAGCCATTCAGGCAGTTGACAATTACCGCTCATTTTCCGATCTGACTAAGGTTATAATAGGTACCACGGTCCCGATAGGAATTACCATTTGTGTGGATACTCTAACGATAGAGAGTAGGTGGCGGTGTGCTGTGCTATTCATAGTGTTAAACTGTTATGTGGTACACTCTTATGTTAGTAATCTGATCTGGGGTTTAACAGGAAGCTCAGCCATGTTGTATGTCTGTGTTGAAAGTTACTGTGTGTTCTGATCAAGAAAGCGCTATTCCCATAAGCCAGTATTACAATACTCATTTAAACCCCATCTTTAGTTCATGTACTGACTAAGGTTTGGGAACCATTGCTTAAGTCTTCTACTAAAAGGCAGGGTTTTTTTTTAATCCTTCTGCATTTTAACTCAGCTGGCAAAGTCACAGACTGTAGCAACATTAGTAGAAACTGCTTCACAGAAAAAGCCTGGTTTAAATAAAAGGAAACTGCCTTGCCAATTCATTTACGTGACATTTTTTCCCTATAGATTTTAAATCTTCCTCTCATTATATATTTTTTAATTATCCTGCATGAATGGGTGAAAACAGACAAGACACTGACCCGCTATGGCCTGACTGAGTCCAGGACGGTTTGCACTTCTGTGTCCCCACTGGCCCACTGCCCAGTACTGCCCCAGGTGGGTAGGTGGCTGGCCCGGAATAACTCCTCCAGATGATCCTGGGTAGAGCTGAAACTCAGTATCTGGTTTTATTCAGTTTCAGCTGAGTATTATGGTATTCAACTTAGTTTTACCAAGTACCGAGCAACCAAGCGATGGGCACAGTACTCAATACTCAAAAATGCCTCAGTCAACCATTGCTTGCCTGATCCTGCGTTGGGCCTCTACCGCATACCCAACGTTTCCTGAGAACATGTACTCCTGCTTTGTTTTTTCTTTACAGGTCCCCACAGTGAGTGGTGGCTTGTGGCTTGCAAGCAGCTGCGGCCACTTTTCTAATGCTGGGAGTTCAGGCCGCCATCTTTGCTCTCTGGGAGTATGCTGGCTAGGGATGGGTGAACAGAACGCGGTTCAGATGTTCGGTCATTCGGTTTGAAACCCGAGTTCGAGTTCGATGGTTTGGTTCAGTTGAGTTCGGTTTGGCCAAACTTGGCCGAAAGGTCAAAAATAGCGAAACCAAAATCGAAACGAAACCAGAACGAAAACAAAACCTAATTTTCGGCCCTGGAAAAATGTTTTTTCTGCCTCCGAACTCATCCACACTCATCCGAACACAACCGAACTGTTCGGTCGTTCGAGATGTCTGAACGTCTCGGTTCGGACGTCTGAACAGACCGATTTCGGTCCGAACTCCGAACATCCGAACCGCGTTCGCACATCCCTAATGCTGGCCAATGTAGTCCAGCATGTTTCAAGAGTACCACTGGTAGCCGCTGTTCTGTTGCTGAGAGATTGAGCCATCATCTTTGATCTCTGAGATCATACTGGCCAATGTAGTCTAACATGCTCCCAGACAGCCAGATCTGGCAATGGGTGGTGCCCGGTACCACTTGTAGTGGTCCCTCTGCTTCAACTCCATGGGCTGCATCTCTCCTCACAGTGAGTTTCCTACCCTCTTCCCCTCCTTCGTGCCCACTCTAGGAATTTTCCTGCCCTCCCTTTCTGGACTAAGGGGTTTCTTGATTGGACAACAAGGCAAGGACACAAATTTTCATACCAAGTACCAAGTATTCTACTGAGTACTGAATACTCTGTCGAGTATGTCAGCCCATCCCTTGACTACTTGGAAATACTCTTGAGTAATTAGTGTTCTGGTCATTTCTGTCCTAATCCCAGGTGCTCATTCTGGGCCAAGGGTTGCCCACACAGGCCAACGCATCTGTTCGACCCTGCCATCCTCACCGGAGAGTGGGGACTGCCATGGTTGGTTGCCATAGCTGCCCATCATGGTGGGGGAGGCAGGTGCTGAGAGCGGGGCGGAGGAGGAGTGAGGCTAGCCAACAGGCCAGCCTCACATCTGTTTTCGCCCATAGTCACCTAAAGCCTTGGGGGGCTTAAGCTGAGTAGACAAAAATATATTTTACTGTGGCCCTGTCTTAACCACCTGTTTCCCAGCTAAATAGGATGTTCCTTGTACAGAGATTGAGCAAGCAGATAGAATGCTTCTCAGAGCCACTGTTTCGAACCCTATTAAATTCCTTTCCCTTAAGGGAGAGACTAGAGAAAGATTCAATAGACCAAGAATAAATCATGTTCAAAGCCCCATGCCAAGCTAATTTACTGACACAAGCACAGTTCAGCTGTAAATCTTTTCTTCATCTTAAACCAATATTGCTTAGTAAAACACATTGATTTTAGTTATCATACTGGAGCTCCAGAAAACAGTGATAAATTCACAAATTAAAGTAGGAGCAAGAATCAAACCAGCAGCTCTGCTGCGTGGATCTCTGAAAATAAGAGGCCGTTCCGCAGATGGGACATGGGAGAGGAATGAAAATGTTGGGTTAAAATTTGCTTGAATTTTGGATCTGCAAAGAGTTTTCTATATCTATCATTTCATTGCAAAATGCCACCCAGGTGTGATGACACTGTGTGAAATTTCTTGCAGATCCTCTGAGATTCCTCTGAGTAGCCTCAGATGCCTCTTCCGATGCCTCTGAGAGGCATTCCTCTCAGAGCTTTTTGACACCAGGGGTCCCAAACATTTTGGCCCAGTCAACCACTGTCAACACACTGAAATCACATGTAGACCATTGTGTGTCCAGCTAGAGGTGGTACATGTTCATTGCGGACTGACTGCTGCTACATGAGGTGGGCAACTGCACAGCCTCCAACACCATTATTTGTAGAGCAGGGCTCAGGAACCTCAATCCTAGGGGCCGAATGCAGGCCCACGGCAAGTGTGTATATGGCCCCTTTCCAGTTTTTGGATCTGGCTCCTGGATACAGTTCCTACCTGCAAGCTCTGAATGTCTGAGCTCAGGGTAGAGGAGCAAAGATGACAGCATCCATAGAATGAGAGGGGACAGAACTAATGCACAAATCCATAATCTGGACTTTCCTTTTCTTGAGTGCACCCCTTAAGCATCCCGACTCCCAACTTGTATGTGGTTCTCAGAGCTTGTAGTAATTTTCGAAGTGACCCCCCATGACAGAAAAGGTTCTCCACCCCTGTTCTAGAGAGACGAAAAGGCAAAATTGATGACAGTAATACATATGTACTGGCCCAAGGAAGGTGATGCAGACATGTGCGCATTCCTGATTTTAAAACAGATTAAGCATGGGTTAATTGGACTAACTCCATTATGCAAGCCCCCATGTTGTCTTCTGTGTCTCCTATAGCATTGATTGATTATAGTGGTTGACACTGTCGACCACTCGCTCCTCTTGGACTCACTTTAATCTTTGGGCTTCCGCAGCTCTGTCCTTGACTGGTTCTCCTCCTACCTCTCTGACCGCTCCTTTAATGTCTCCCTCCCTGGGTCGACCTCCCCCTCCCTCCCCCTTTCGGTTGGGGTACCCCAAGGTTCTGTCCTTGGCCCTCTCCTCTTCTCTATTTACACCCTGTCCCTTGGCAAAATTATTGCCTCCCACGGATTCCAATACCATCTCTACGCTGATGACACCCAACTCTATCTTTCTACCCCCTCTCTCTCCTCGTCTGTCCACTCACGCCTCGTCGACTGCCTCTCTGATATCTCCGCCTGGATGTCCCGACGTCAACTCAAGCTCAACATGGCCAAGACCGAACTCCTCATTTTTCCTCCCTCCCATTCCTCTCCCTCTAACCTGACCATCTGCATCGATGGGGTCACCTGTTAAGCCCTGGCGGGGAGTACAGCGGCACCGGCCGCATAGGGGCACGCCGGAGAAGCCGGAAGCACTCCCCGAGCTGACGGCGACAGAGTCGGAGGCGGCAGGGACTCCACCCCCCATGTCATCCACAACACAGGGGGATGTACAATCCCCCGCAGGGGACACCGCTCCAAGCCAACAGGGGGCGGGACAAACCCAGGAGAAGGCCAGCGAGGCACAGAAGGAAGTCCTGCCCCCGCTGTGCCACTCTGCACATCTGCGGGAGTGCAAGGGGGCGGGGCCTAGGGTATAGAAGCCAGCGCCAAGAAGCACTCGGCACTGGTGATTGAGCAGGAGACCGGCCCTTTTGAGTGCATCTAAGTGCTTTACTTGTGTTCCCCTTTTGAATCCTCTGGTGCAGTACAGTGTATGGTTAGAGTGTGCTTGTCTGAATCCCTTCCTTGATGCCCTGACCTGAGCGCGTGTATGGGTGAGTGAGAGCGTGTTTGTGTGTGCGACGTCTGATTCCCTTCCCCTGGGCCCTCATTTCCCCCGTGGGTTCCTTTCCACCTGATCCCTCGGTGCGCTGTGAGACTACCTTTTGTACCTTCCTGTACTCCTGGGATCCCCGTCCTTCCCTTCCAGACACCATTCCCCACCGTACTCTCCTTCCCCCTTTCTTGAGTGTGGGTTGTTGTTTGAAGAGACAGTCTGACTGGGGCTCAGACTCATATACTCACCTGGCGCCCTATGATGATAGGGACTGGGGCACTGTGCGGTCCGCTAAGTCCACACACTATCCTGACGGGCATTTATTCCCAGATAGACCCTTCCAGGTTGAGTGTTTGAGCCCGTGCATGGGGAATCCGGGGGTGTGGTTGGTGAAAAACCCCGGCAGCCCGGGAGGGTGTTCGGGATTGTGCCCCCTCCCCCGTGACATCACCATCCATCCTGTTCTCCAAGCCTGTAGCTTGGGCTTCATCTTTGACACGCACCTCTCTTTTAAACCTTACACTGACTCTGTGGCCAAATCCTGCTGATTCACTCTCCACAACATTGCTCACATCTGCCCCTTTCTCTCTATCTCTTCGGCCAAAACCCTTGTTCATGCCATGATTATCTCTCGCCTCAATTACTGCAACCTCCTCCTTGCTGGCCTCCCTCGTTCTCACCTGTCCCCCCTTATCGCAATCCAAAATTCCGCTGCCAAGGTCATTCACTCTGCCCGTCGCTTCGACCATGTGCAGCCTCTCCTCTTCTCTCTTCACTGGCTCCCCCTTCCTGAACGTATCCTGTTTAAACTCCTGGTATTCACGTTCAAAACACTCCACAACCAAGCTCCCCCTTACCTCTCGGACCTAATCTCCCTACGCACTCCTGCACGCGCTCTCCGCTCTTCCTCTGTCCCCTCCCTCACTCTCCCTCGTTTCTCCTGCTCGCCTAACCGCCTTCGACCCTTCTCCCTCGCTGCCCCCCATGCCTGGAACTCCCTCCCTGCCCACATCCGCCTTGCCTCCTCCCTCCGCTCCTTCAAATCCCTCCTCAAGACCCACTTTTTCCTCGCCACCTTTCCCAATGCCTGCTAGTCGTTCCCATATACCTACTGTCTGCCCTCCTCTGCAGACTGCTGCAACCAACCTCTTTGTAACCAAGCCAAGCACACGCACCTGAGACTTCGCATCCACCTGAATGTTTGTTTGTCTTCTCCCCTGTCTCTCCCACTGTCCCCTCTCCTGTCTCCCCCTCCTTGTCTTTTAGATTGTAAGCCACAGGCAGGGACTGGGTCTAGTTCTATGTTCTGTACAGCACCAGGCCACACGACTGGCGCTATATAAATGTTTATAATAATAATAATAATAATTAAGTGCATCGTAAAGCTGAACAGGTACTAAATTTAGTGCCCGCAGGTAATACCCGCATTTTCTGGCAGCAAATCAGGTACTCAATGGGTTGCCTAGGTAACAATTGGGTTCTCTGGAACCAAGAAAGTTGGTAACTTCTAGTACCGATTTTTCAATTTTCTAATTACCGATAGGTATAGTGGGATGGAAAACCAAAAGATCAGTATGGAAATCAAAAGATCAGGACAAGAAATCAATATTCTGGGATGAGAATTTGACTTTTCGGGAATGGAAGTTGACTTTCCAGGACAGAAAATCAAAATATAGGTATCAGCAATGGATACATTTATTTTATTTATTTAGCTAGTTAGTTCAGTTTTTACCCCACCATTTGCAAGTGACTCAGGGTGGCTTACAAAACCAAATAAAAACAATACATATAAGAACAGCATTTTAAAAAAACCGACCCTCAACTTTCTTCACCCCCTCCCCAACCCCCATCACACTCATACCCCAAACACCCCTCCACCCCATTCCCTATCCCTGCCCACCAAATGCCCTAACAAACAGAAAGGTCTTGCACCGGATGCCCAGGCTCGGTCTCAGATGAACCTCTGGGGGAAGGGAGTTCCATAGCATTGGGGCAGCAACTGAGAGTGTCCCCCTGCGAGCTCTCGCTGGACTAACACAACTAACAGGTGGTATAACACAGAGGTAGAAAAATCGCTCTCAGAAGTTGACATTCTGAGACATCAGGTACCCAAATCGGGTCACAATCATGTACTGATTGGTACCCAATGTTGTCGTGTCAGTTCGGGTACCGGAAATTCATTGAGGAGGATACCCGTTTTTTTCAAGTACACATTTCATCTCTGGTGCAGTGTCGCCATTCAACTAATTACAATATTTTCTCGTCAAATGAGCCACATGCAGCCTAGTAGATAGCATATTGGACTTGGACCTATGAGTAAGGGATTTTCAATCAGAATTCAAATCAAACGAATTGCACATGCACGGAACAGCCGTGACCATTTTTTGCAAATGCATAAAAGGAATAATAATAATAATAATAATTAATAATAATTAATAATAAATACATACAATTGATTGTTCCAATCTGAATTTCATCTGAGCCAAATCCCATTTGGCCCAATCAAAATGGTTCAACAGAAAAGCTTCCATATGCTTTGGATCAGGTGCATAAGGCCACCACTATGTACAATCTCTTCCTTCATAAAGGAGGTACTAGGCCATGTCTATGCTTAGCTCATCTCTTAAAACCTTACTGCGTGGAGTCCAGTTTACCCTTTAAATCACCTACTGGAAAAGTAGGTATTTCCTGCTTCTAGACTCAGCTGTCCTCTGGCACATAGACCACACACACACACACACACACACACACGCGCGCACGCGCACCATGCCTATGTATGATGAAGCAAGTTGCTAGTCCTTTAAGGGAGATTGCTTCTCCACTGAAGACTCAACCCAAGTTGCAGATTGCCACGCCCATGCTATGAACTGCTTGGGGACTGATGAGCTTCCTAATTGGAACGGATGTATAATTGTTAGATAGTTGTGCCTTTGGTGAGGTCAATAAAACCTGAAAGCAGGTGACTGAACCCTCTTTTTTGGACTCTAATTTGAATAAATGTCAGGCTCCTGCAACCACTTACTCCTACTGGGGTGTGGACTTTGCTACACTATGACGTCTCACTGCCGCCTGAACAACAATTCTGACAAATTTCTTCCCGTCAACCCGGCTCCTTCTGTTCACAGAAATGCTGACTGTGTGGAAAGATTCCCTGGGGAGAACTCCTAGCTATAAATAAACAAACAAACTCCTAATTGCCTAACACACAGCCCGGGGCACACAGAGGCTACTCGCCCATTGTAAGCTGCTGAGACGGGTGAAGGCATAACTGTGCCAGCATTTACATGCCGCCGGCAGATCTGAAAGTTGAGAAGTTTGAGAACAAACAGCCTCCTCGCCAAAGTGAGACAAAAGCTGAACAAGGGATTAGTCTGAGCCACTCTTGATTTACACACAGCTTTCACATTGCCTTCTATAGCTGTTAGGAAGCTTGAGATAAATCCTTCTGTCCCTTCCCACGATTTGATACAGTTGGTTAAAAATGTAAAGATTCCCCCCCCCCCCCATGACTTGTTTTTATATGAGGTAACAAAACAGTTCTAATATTTTCTACATTGCCTTGCTCAAAACAAAAGTTTCTTCTCATTTCTTTTTTTTTTTTTTTTTACAATGTTCTTGCATTTCCATAAACACGTATGTCATTCTGCCAAAAACTGAGGTGCTCAAAAAACGTGTTTTTCCTTTAGGTGCCTTTCGAGAGTTGCTTGAAAAAAAATAAATCCAATTTTGACAACTGATTTATTGTGAGTCCATCCCCCAAAGTTGAAAATTTAGTGGAAATGTTTATTATGATTAATTTCTACTATTTTGTTATATATTTTTTTGTGCAAAAAAATGAATAGGATGCTCTCCTCCCTTCCCTTTCATTTTGTTGTGGGTGCACAAAAAAATTCAGCTACTTTTGCTGACTCTCTCAGATTGGCTTATATAAAGCTGAAATAAATGGTAAATTTATTGTCCACAGTTACTCATCACCAATCCAGATAGTTTCGCTACTATCTAGCTGTTAACTTGGGCTGCAACCCGCTCTCGTGATTCTCATGTCTCCCGATGACAATCACAGTTCTCAGTTCGTTCCGGAAACCAAGAAAGAGCTGAGACCCAGCACAGCATCTCAGCTGCATTCTCGCCGAGAAACGCAAGAAAAAACAAAACAAAAATGAGCAAAATGGCCACCGGGGCCGTTCTCTGCATGCGCAGCCCTTTTCCAAAATGTCAACAATCGATTTTGCCCATGTGCAGACCAGCTGCCCTTTTCCAGAATGGCAGAAATTGATTTTATACATGTGCAGACCAGCTGCCCTTTTCCAAAATGGCAGGATTCGATGTTATACAAGTGCAGACCAGCTGCCCTTTTCCAAAATAGCAGCAACATTGACAGCACGATTTTGGAAAAAGACTTCACATAACCCGACAGCCACTTAGTGCATGCACAGTAATTTATCTTATCTTATTTTATTTTATTTTATTTTATTTTATTTTATTTAGAAGGTATCTCAAGAGATTTCATACTGGGCACAAGATCTCAGTGAGATCTCTGTCCCCGCCACAAAATCTCATGAAATATCTCATGAAAATGTTCAGCCTAACTCTTAAACAATGGCCATGACAGTTAACCAACAAACAGAATAACTGCATATTACTGCAATGGTAAAGTTTACCATATTCCCATTAGCATTCTTCTGAACACACCCAGAAGTTCTGAGCATGCCCAGAAATGGCTGGCCACATCCAAAATAGTGCCTGCAGTTTGCTTTCACTGCCAGCACCATCTTGGAAAGGTCTGAGCATGCTCGGAAGGGGTCATTCAGGCCCTTCTGAGCATGCCCAGTTTTTTTGTCTTTTGTTTTTTAAACTTACCCACCTGGGAAGAGGCCACGCTTCTTGGGACCCCTTCCGGAGGTTAAGTGTAAGTACCATACCATGGCTAAAACTGAACTCCTTATCTTCCTTCCCCATCATCCTTCCTCTCCCTCTTTCCTGTCGATCCCTCTCGACGGGGTCACCATATTTCCTGTCCCCTAAGCCCATAGCTTAGGCTTCATTTTTTACTCACCCCTTTCTTTTAAACCCTACATCAACTCTGTTCCAAATCCTGTCGCTTCTCCCTCCATAACATTGCTAAGATTCACCCTTTTCTCTCTGTCTCCTCTGCCAAAACCCTTGTTCATGCCCTGGTCATCTCTCGCCTCGATTACTGTAACCTCCTTCTCACTGGCCTCCTCCGCTCTCCCCTTTCTCCCCTTATCTC
>QEPC01014492.1:108872-121171 GCA_003113815.1 Sphenodon punctatus
TGTCTGGTGTGTTTGATAGCAGCACCTCTGGACTGGTCACACCGCATGCGTGCACAAGGCACAGGCGGCACTGGCAGCAAGAAGCAACAGGCCCTGGAGGCCAGACTGGCTAAGCTCACTCCCTCCTCCAGTAAGGCAGTGGATGCAGTCAGTCTCTCTGTGCCTGCCTCCCTGCCCGCCCGACTGCCCCTGCAGTGGAACCATTCCTGGGGAGTGGTGGTAGACGCTCGGCTGGGGAGGTGGGAAGCATTGGGAGGCCATGCTTGCCTATGGCCACAGTTATAACTCCTAGCTGCTGGATTTTGTATATTTAGAAGCTGTCAGCCGGCCCCGCCCCATCCCTTAAGCTCCACCCACTTTGGGTTTTTGGAGCACACGCGTCCTTTGCACACACGCACATGATGGGCCCATAACTGAGGCTTGAGCCTGGGCCCTTCTTAACCTTGCTACGGCCCTGATGGGTCTCCCTTGTCCACATGCTTATTTACACCTTCAAAGAATTCCAACAGGTTAGTGAGGCATGGCTTACCTTTACTAAATCCGTGTTGACTCTTCCTCATTAAGCCATGTTTGTCAATATGCTCTGTAATTCTGTCCTTAATGATGGTTTCCACCATTTTGCCCAGCACAGACATCAAGCTTACTGATCTGTAGTTTTCAGGATCACCTCTGGATCTCTTAATTTTTTTAAATATCGGGGTTACATTTGCCACCCTCCAGTCCTTGGGTACAGTGGCAGATTTTAGTGACAGGTTACAAATTACTAACCATAGGTCTGCGATTTCATATTTGAGTTCCTTCAGAACTCTGGGGTGAATGCCATCTGGCCCTGGTTATTTGTTAGTATTCAGTTTGTTAATTTACCCTAGAACATCCTCCAATGTCACATTAATTTGTAACAGCTCATCCAGTTCCTTGCCCACACAGGAAGGATCCGGCATGGGTACCTCCCCAACATCCTCTGTAGTGAAGACCGATGCAAATAACTCATTCAGCTTCTCTGCAGTGTCCTTATTCTCCCTGAGCACCCCTTTTATTCCTTTGTCATCTAATAGTCCAACTCACTCCCTTGCAGGCTTCTTGCTTCTGAAGTATTTGAAAAAGTTTTGTTGCTGAATATGAATGAATACAATTTATTAACGACACTAGCTCTTGCCTTGGCCATAAACAATAACAATAACAATAATAATAACGACATCCAACAGAAAAAAGGAAAAAAGCAAATATGTACATGTAATATACAAAACAAATAAATACTAAAATGTATATATAAACATATACATGTTTATAAAATAAAAACAGATAACTATTATTCCAATCAATTTACTAATAGCAATTAACCAAACTTTCCAAGACCACCGTCCAGCAAAATGATTACACAATAGGTCAATAACCTCAAAAAGGTCCTGGCCATGCAGAGTAGCAATAATCCCTTGCCAAAATTGCCAGTATCTGGGCCGTAGAGACTACTCCATATTTACTCCCAACAGCAAATGCACACTGTCAACCCTCCACTAATAATCGTTCCCTCAACTTCATAGCCAGAAACATGAAGGAAGTAACTGCCCGCATTACCTCTACCTCCTGAGTGTCCAGGAGGAATTTCAGTTTACATATATCAGGAACGATCTTTCCTCTATCAAGTAACGGGACCAGCCAAACAGCCCTAATCATCGCATATACTGGGCAACGTAATAATACATGGCTGAGATCGTCAATCTCCAATTCACCACAGTGACACCATCGTTGTTCACATGGGATATTGTTATATCTACCTGAGAGGACTGCCGAAGGAAACAGCTGAAAACGTAAGAGGGTATAAATTCTTCTAGAGGTTTGATCAGATAGCTTATCAAGGTAGCATTCAAAACCATGATGCAATTTGATATATTTTAAACAAGGAGCAACTTTCCACTCTGTAACAACAGACATATCTTCCTGCCTAGCAATATCCCACATTCTAAGCTTAACTGTATTCCGCTGCCATCCCTTCCCTTTCCCATACAGATAGGGGAGGGAGAAACCAAGATATCCCATGTATGATGCCATTTGGGATAACCAAGTTTTGTTGCTTGTTTTTGCCTCTTTAGCAATCCTCCCTTCAAAATCTCTCTTGGCCTGCCTTAGTAACACTTTACATTTACATTGCCAGTGTTTATGCTCGTTTGTATTATTTTCATTGGGACTAGCCTTCCATTTCTTAAAGGATGTGCACGCAAGGGGGGGTATGGGATCGGCCCCACCTGGTGTCTATAGGCAAGTCACTATTTCTCAGTCGTTGCTTCCCATGGGTATAATAATGATTTTCCACAGGTCTGTGTCTGTGAACTAGATAAGGATTGTAAAGCTCTTTGAACACTGGAATGGGTGCTATATATGGAGGCCGATCCTGAACCCACATACGTGTGTGCAAGAGGTGTGTGGTTTGCACACACATTATATTTTCCATAAATAGGATGCATGCAGGGTGTGCAGGGCTTAGGATTGGCCCCATAGTTAATTGTGGTTTCCATCCTTTTAGAATGAGCCAAATTATTTAGAATGACCACCACCGTGCGGTTTGTAAAGTAGTACACAATACTGCTTTCTCTGGATGAGTCTTAAAAGAGAAATAAGGCCCTGGTTATGGATTAATGTTTAAGGAGGATCATTTGCCTTCTGCCAGCAAACAGAGCTGAAGCATGTACCCACAAAAAATGGACATGCCCATCCAAATTGCGGTGCCCAAATCATTTTGGGTAGATCACGTACTAAACAGTGCCCATTGCTAACAAGTTGCCCAAATTGCCGTTACTGAGTTACTGGTTTTCTTTTACTCAGTTGATGGGGCTGATCCCAGGCCCCGCGGATCTCGCATACAACCACGGGGCATGGGATCTGCCCCACCAACCTGGTAAAAGAAAACATGTCCACTGGGAATGCATTGTGCCGCACCGATTCCATCGAGAGGATTTGGGGATTGTTGCCACTGTTAGTCCATTTTGTGCCATTTTTCCATTTATCAATTTACCACTTTCTTGTCCATTTGCATTCCTTTATTAATTGTTCCATATTGGGAATACACATAAATGGTAACACAGTAAGTCACAATGGGTTGAGAAAATGGAACGTTAGTCACTTGATAATAGCAACATACCAACTTTCAGGGGAAAGGGTAATCCATCTTGGTACTTGGGTAGTGATCAGTTACCAAGTAGACTACATGAAATGCCAGGCATTACCCACAGATACCATATTTGCTACCCATTTCAGTTCTAACACCGTGCGTATTGATCTGTTCTCAATATTTACACATACCAATCCTGCAGGAGATAAAACAGTTATGACATTCCACAAATGCCATCATTTTTATCTGCACTCTGCTGCAAACTCCTGCCAGAAGTGAGAGATTGTTGGTGACGTTCCCAGTTTACAAAGATTAAATAGAATTGTTTGCCACTCCATCTCCTACATGATGGATGCTTTCTTGGCTGTATCTGCTGCAGAGCTGCTGGTTAGAGGGAATTGTGATCCAGGGATCTAAAAGTGGACATGGTCACTCTTGGTGTGGGGTACATCTCAGTACTCAGTAATGTCTATATTCTTTCTCAATTTACCCCTTTGCCGTTTACCCCTTTGCCATTTACCACTTTGACATCCATTTCCAATCCCAGGAGGTAATGTCGGTGCATTACCATATTTCTTGCACTCCATTTTCCCTTGTACTTCCTTCTTGTCACTCACTCGCTGGTACGCAGATTCCTTTACTAATCTGAAATCCAGTTGCAGATTGGTCAAAGCAAAGAGAACAGCATAGAACAACAATTCTGATTGAAGGCACGGGAATGGAGGTTAAGGGATGGGCTATTTGCACAGTGATTGCCTCAGAAATGTGGAAACAACAAACCCCAAAAGTAAAACAGTACCCTTGGCAATGCAGTAAGCACAGCAGTAAATGAACAGTATGTAATACACAGTAAACGATATGCAGAAAGTCAGTGAATCAGGATGGTATCTTGCATTATTGCAAGAAATAGTAGTAGTTTATTAGCGTAGCCATAGGCCATTGCATATAAAATCAAACAATCAACATAAAACATCGAAAAGACCAATAACAACAAGTAACAGCAGTGAGCCGAGACATTGTACAACAAGATCATCATCCCCAGAAAGGCCCCCCTCATTATTCCCAGTCAACTTATACTCCAAGAATTGCTGCCTCAATGAGAATGCCTACACCAAATATTTTGCCACCATTTCTGTAACATCATGGGCTCTGCCCTGTAGAACCAGCGAGATCAAACCACACTCCCCCCCACCCGAGATGTCTCTGGAGAAAGGAGCCTAGGAGCTTCCTCCTAATACCTTTGTACAGTTTGCACTCAAACAAAATATGCTGTGTCGTTTCCGCGATGGACTGGTCAAATATTGCAAGAAATTGAGAAATCGCAACGGTATTGGGAAACAGTTGGGAAATAAATCCCGATTTTCATCTGGCAAAATTTCTCACAAGTGGCAATTTAGTTTCTCATTTCAACATGACTGAAAACACAAAATGGAAGAGGAAATAGTCAATCCGTAAAACAACACAAAATGGGGAAATGGTAAGTTGGTAACTAGGTGGTGTGGGTAACTCCAGCACTCAGGGAAGACTGGCTGGTGCCTGACGCACTCAGGAGAGTTAAGTAGCATAGGCCGCTTTTACACGAATGACATGGGAAGTGTGTTCTTCAACACACCGCTAGGAAAACCCGCGTGGGATGCGTTTACATGCACCAGAAGTGGCCGCCTGCCATAGGAATTGGCAGCTGCGTGCGGCCTCCCATGGCCTCTTTGAAGATGCATCCTGGAAACCTCGATATTGGGGTGGCCACTTCCAGTGCATGTAAACGCACCCCCATGTGGCTTTTCCTAGCGGTGCGTTGAAGTACACGCCTCCCTGGCCGCTCGTGTAAAAGTGGCCATAGTTTCAGCAGGTCTACTTGATTTTTGGGTTTACCCATCTCAGCTTGGTTTTTAATGTGAGTGTTGATTGAGCCACTATCACAAGTTGGGAAACGGCATCCCTGTGTTCATAGACCCCAGTTAAAACCGCAGTCGCAGGCTATGTGATTTTCTAACACATACTTAAGGTGAGGAATAAATGCAACTACACAACTTCTGGTCCCACCCCAAAGCCATAGAAGTGTGGTGAAAACAAGAGAAGGAAGTGTCCCCAAATGGGGCATTTCACATTGCCTTCTGGTCAGGAGCAATTCACCCTGGAATATCATCCAGAGGATGCAAGTGTAAGTGGGGCTAAAGGAGTAGGTGCTCTCCATATATTGCATCCACCACCTGATGAAATGCTGGAGTGTGTGCCAGCTCACTTGTACGGTTGTACAGAGCCTAGCACCATATGACTGGGGTGTGCAATTTGTTTTCATTTCTTTAGTAACTAAAACAAATGGAGCCCCATTCATGTTAATTTATTAAAGATACAAAAATGGAAGAATAAGCAAACGATTATCATTTGCTTTCATCCATTTTCATTATAAAAATAAAAAAAATTTAAAACAAAAATCACAATTGATTAAAATTAAAAGATTTTTAAAAAAATAAAAATCACTGCAGACGTGCAAAATGGTCACCGGACCATTCTGCGCATGTGTGCCCTTTCCAACATGGCACCGGCAGCATTCGTGCCATTTTGACAAAGGGCAGCCAGTCTGCACACGCGGCAACTGCATCTCGCTAATTCTAAGGCAGCTCCATTGCGGGAACTGGGGTTTATTAGTCAGAGCTGTTCTTTGGAAAATTCCAGATGACAGCTTTTATAATTGCAGCGATCTAACTAAGAGGGCTTTTCATTAGAGATCAACTCTTTATTTCTAGAAGATGACTTTTCAACTCAGTCAAGGCAGAAAGAGAAAGGAAACATTTACAGAGCGGAAAAACAGAGGGGCGTTACCCTTTAAAAGGGCTCCCCCCCTCCCCCCCTTTGCTGGATGAATGAATCAAATCTTAGATGTTTAAGGCCAGAATAGATTACATAATAGAGCTAAATTGAAACAGCCCTTCCGTCTTTGTGGGAAAGCGCATATGTGTTTAGGGAGGGATTTCCAGGGAAAGGGGGGGAAGCGTAGGAGAAGTGGCAAAGACGGTTCAGGAAGCAGGAGACTTAGAGGCAGGTGAGGGTGGAGGCAGAGGAAAACTGACATTCCCAGGTGGAAATGTAGTGGGGAAATAAAGGCAGGATAACAGGGGAGGAGCAAGGCTGTGAAGAGCCTTGAAGGGAAAGACAAGGGCTGAAACAAGCAGACAAATACTTACTGGCAAGTAGGGGGGTGCAATTTGTATTGTTTTAATTTGCTATGGAAACAAATGGAACCCCATAACTAAGGTAACAAAAACAAATGAATAATCAAATGACATTCATTCACTTTCATTGGTTTTCTTTTGTTGTTGTCGTTGTTGTTGTTTTATTTTATTAAAAATATTTGTATATATATATATTCATGCACCAATGTCCGGCAGGGCCATTCTGTGCATGCACAGCACACCCTTTCCCAAGATGGCACTGGCTGCCGGCCGCTGTTTAGCACCCTGACTGGGCCCTTCTTGTGATTTGATCTTGAAACTCCCATTTTGGCCAATGAAAATGTCAGACGGTGGCCGTTTTCACACGGTCACCCTCTCCTTGGCAGGGGGGATGGGTGGGCCGCTATGAGGACACCACGGGCGTGAGTGGTGCCACGCTCCACCCACCTCCACCCATCACCCACGCACAGAGCAATGGGCACCAGTGGAGATGGGTGGAGGTGGTTGGGGTCCATGGGCATGCACCCCCATGCACCGCCCACCCACCGTGGCATTCACCCTCCCCCCCCCCGCACACCGCCGGCCCGTTTGAAAAGGGCCTGCGAGAGGTGACAATCCTAGAGGCGACCCTAACGAATATTGGGTTTATGGATTGCCGTCATTTTGGCTTAGCTTTGTTTTTTAAAAAAGAATTTTACTCTGTGTTCAAATCCAACACCCAGGTCTGCAGTATATCCAGAGAGTACAGCAGTAACAAATGTAAAATGACTTATTTCTCCAAAGTATGTCAGGATATAAAAAGGAGAGCTATTTTAAACACAGGTGAACATCTAGCACTTAGCAGAAGAGAAAGCTCTTTCTCTCGTACAGGAAGCTAGGCTGGGTCAGTGCTGAGCAGGGGGAAGCGGAACTCTCCGCACACACCTACTTGGGGTTCACCCCAACACAAGGCAGAGAGATTGGAACTGGTGAGGTTGAAGGTCATCTGCATACTCTCCCAGCTGCCTCAGCAGGGCCTTTCTGGGGTGACTCCAATGCTCTACTTTGAGTCAGCTGTGCCCCACATACTTCTAGGCTCCGTGCCACCCTCTGCATGATCAAGTCCCTTTCCATCAGCTGATATATAAAAATAATGGACATTTACACAGATCTATGTACACACACACACTCAGGTTTCCCCTTTTTAAAATCTAAAACAGGCGAGTACTACAGATGGGAATTTCGATTTCGGATAGAATCGAAATGACCCGAAAATGACCATTTCGAATTAATCCAAAATTTCAGATTTTTACGTTTTCAGCGTTTTGGTTCTTTTACATAGATGTTGTTTTGGGTTTTTTGCATTGCAGCTTGTTCCCATTCACTTCTCAATGGTAGAAAAAGTTCCAAAACTGAAAAATCCGAAACCAAAACAAGATCCAAAATTCATAAAGGACCAAAACTGAAAAAATCCAAAACTGGAATTCCCCCTGGAGCCCCATCCTTACCTAGTATTCATTTCCCACTGCGAGTACAGATTGGAAACTCAAAGGGCTACCCACATTTTCAGGTATTACTCGCTGGTAATAAGTTCACTACTCGTTTCAGCTCTGAAACCTTAACAATATTTTCATTCTGAAGACTCTGATTTGAGCTGCTGCTCACCAGACACGAGCGGCGGGGGTTTAATCAGAGGCAGGATAATAACTAAGTACTGACCTGAAGACAGTGCGATTGACATCAATTAAGGCTGAAAGCATTCCTCGGTTAATCCATTTGATAAATTGATTCATGTACCAATCAGCATTTCTAATAGGCTGTAATTTAAAAAAAAATTAATCCACCAAATTAAAAAAACAAAAACAAATTCAAATTAAAAGCCATAAGCAAACCTCTCAACATTTTCCAGGACATCCCTGATTCACACCTCTTTTATTATCTGTCCCACAGTCCTGGAAAACTGCTGTGAAGTCCCGGATTATACAGGGAGGTGAGAGGGACAGCAATCTGCAAGCCATTCATGGTGACAATGGCTGAAATCCCGTTCCCCGCAGATTGTATGCACCTGCCTCCAAGCACGCCATTTCCACACTACACAGTGTTCTGGCAATGGTGAGGCGTATCGTTTTTGCGCAGGTGCACACATGCATCGCCACGAGCTGGATCCGCAGGGAATGAGATCAAGCTCGATGGGTTTATTTAATTTTTATTATTATTATTTGTTTGTCATATTTTTACCGCACCCCTCTCGCAAAAGCAACTCGGGGAGGCTTACAATTATAAAATATATAAAACACAACTTCAATTTATAAATAAATACAAAACATATATATACATATATATATAAAACAAAATCTAAAATCAATACAAACTACAATTTAAAACTCTGACTTGTGCTAAAATCTCCATCTCCCACCCATCAGCCCAACCCCCTCTCCCGCCAAACACCTGTTGGAAGAGCCAGGTTTTACAACGTCATCGGAAGGCAAGAAGATTCAGGCTGAATCGAGTTGGATTCTCCCGTCTGGAAATGCCAAACAGATCTCCAGGCAGGCTCAAATTTCTTTTCCTTTTTTTTAGCCCAGCCTCATAGTTAATCAACACTTGGTTGTATTGTAGGAGCAATGGTCGAACAATAAAATGATTTGGATTGATTGACTGGGTTAAGCAATGGACTACTTTTAATTTGCATATGTGCACACATGCAAAGTTTATGCAAATGATGTCCCACATTGGTCCTTCTTAAATGGGCCACAGATGGGGAGGGGCGGTCCGTTGGCACGCCGCTGTGGGGCAAGTGTGGGGTGGGGCACACGGACACACACCTATCCCCCATGCATCCATGCGCATGCCCCTGCATGGAGCAACCTGTGTTTTCTCCAGTTGCTCTGTGTGGGGACAATGGGTGGGAGTTAATGTTACGTGGAAGCGTGCACGTACGCTCATGCACCTTCTGCCACTTTCAAACACGTCACGTCCACTACATCCACTCATGTGCTTCTCGTTTTAAAAGGACCAATGTCCCACATTTTAAGACTCGCTGTCCCTCATTTCAGAGTTCAGGGGGTTGAGAGGTATGGCCATAAGGAAATACGTTCCTGGCCATTTTAGGGAACGACTTCAAATTATCCCTTGGCCTTATGCTAGAGGTGGTTTTTCACCAAATCATTGCATGGCAGGTAAACCCGTTGGAAATGATGTCCCTCTGAAAGTGTTGAACTGTGATTGGCTAAGCAGAAGGGCACTCTGTGTCCTTGTAAAGAGCATTGTCATGTCCACAGCTCGGGTGGAAAAAGGTGTAAAATGTAGGTGATTCCTTACTCAGCTGATGCGGGAAGAGGCCTGTTAGCAGGAGCGTCAGTGCCCAGAGACACAGGGTGTAATTCTACACAAGGATAGAACCAGTACTAGCGCTTAGTAAAGGTCTTCAACCCACTGAAGTGAATCAAAATTAACAGCTTTCTCTTTCCAAGTTAAAGTGCTAGTACCAACATTATTCGTCTCAGAGGATCAAAAAGTTAAGTGTTAAAAAGAAAACACAAATAAGATTGGATTAATTTGCATCTAAAGCACAGGCTGGAGAGCACAGTGCTTCTCATGTTCCTGTTATGATTTAATAAGAATAATACATTTTATCTTTATTGTGCCCCACCGCAAGATGGCGCTTGGAGTACTTTCCAGGATCAAAATACAAGATATATAAAGTCCATTGAATCTACATACAAACAATTTTGAAAAGGGAAGATAGCAGGGGAGGACAACACATATTAAGGGGAACCAGCCATGGATCCTAAAAGCACCAAGAGAATCAATAAGTTTTCAGGTGCTTTTTAAAGGTGAGGCGGGAGGAGTAGAGACAAACATCTGGACGGAGCGATGTCCACCACAGCAAAGGCCTGACTGCCTGCTGACTTAAGACACGATGGCAGAATTCCCAAACAGCTAGAGGTTTCTGAGCGCAGATACCCATCACTGCATGGATCCAGGAGCAGGTCCCAGATATTGCCAGACTGTACTGTTCAGAGCCTTGAAAACTAGCATGTGCAACACAATTTAGAATTCAACAGGCGGCGAAAGTTTATTCATGGCTCCCATGTACTGGGATGCCCTGCTCAGCTGTTCAACACAAGGCTGGATGCAGTCACAGGCTGTACTTTTTTAGATCCAGCTCCAAAGAGGGGGGGGGTACTCCTCACCCTGGAAAACTTGCAGTGGGCATGCTCACTCCTGCACTATGCAAAGCGAGGTGTAAAATATAAATAAGGAGCTCATTTGGTATCCGTGCGGAATACCCACATTTTCTAGTACTGTTTCGGGTACTCAGTGGGCTACCTGATCACTGTTCAGATACCTGGATATGTGAAAAGGCCATCAATTCCGGTACCCAACTTTTTGATTTTTCTGGTTGTAGATCAGTAAATCAGAACAGAGAACTGAAAAACTGGGACCAGAAGTTGACATTCCTGGATCAGAATCCAACATTCCAAGACATCAGGTACTTGAATTGCCTTGCTTTGGGTTCGTACCTGATATTTTTGTACCTGATAATTCGTACCTGATAATTCGTACCTGATATTTTTGTACCTGATAATTCGTACCTGATAATTCATACCTGATATTTTTGTATCTGATAATTCGTACCTGATAATTCGTACCTGATATTTTTGTGTGGATTAGGGTACTAGAAATGCAACGGTTATACTCATTTTCATGGGTTCTCATTTTTGCTCTACTTAAGAGTTTCCACAATCCTCCAGACAGGTTAAGGGTGAAGTTCAAAATTAATTTTTATGTTTGAGGAAGACCTAATAGCATAATGTGAGTAGTCTCACATTATGCTCAGGACTGGGCATGGTGTCCTTCCTAAGAGCCAAGCATGGATTAAAATGAGGGGAGTATTTTATTTATTTATTTATTTAAAACGTATATTCCGCCCCTCCTGTCCAAACGCAGCTCGGGGTGGCAAATAACACAAAAAATGTAACAATAAAACATTTAAAAACAAATCAAAAAAATGTTAAACAAATAATAAAACTCACCCTCCCTCCAAAACCCAGTGCCCCACCTACCCCCTTGCCAAAAGCTTGGCGGAACAGCCAGGTCTTATACAAACCTCGAAACGACAGGAGGGTGGGGGCCAACCGAGCCTCCTCCGGGAGTGAATTCCACAGCACGGGGGAAGCCACCGAAAAAGATCTCACATCAGTGGCCACCCGTCTCCCCCGGGAAACCTCCAAAAAGGCCCCCATGGACGATCTCAGGGGTCGCACGGGCACATGGGGAGTGAGGCTATCCCACAGATAGGCAGGGCCCAGGCCATGAAGGACTTAAAAGGTCAAAACAAACACCTTGAACCTGGCCCGGTGCTTTATAGGCAGTCAGTGCAGAGCCCGGAGAATAGGTGTCATGTGCTCCCTGTGGTCCGCCCAAGTAAGGAGACAGGCTGTGGCATTCTGCACCAGCTGCAGCCTCCGGACCAGCTTCTCGGGCAGCCCCACGTAGAGCACATTGCAGTAATCCAGCCTTGAGGTGATGAAGGCATGGATGACAGTGGCGAGGTCAGAGTCTGTGTGGGGGCTGGAGGGGGATTTGGGGGGAATAGAGAGGGTACACGGAGCGTGAGCGGCCAGGAGGGTGGACACACACACACACTTTATCTAGGAACGCAGCGAGGCACCGTGGGGAAAACACGCCCTCAGGGTGGAATAGGGCTAACAGGATAAGTAGTCCCCAGCCTGACTCATCATAGGGCATCTGGGTATCGCATGCCTCAATTGCTGCGTTTGCCACACATACACGGGGAGCAGGAGGGGACAGGGGAAGGGACTGGGAGAGGGGGAGTGAGGTTGGTGGGGAACGGGGGTGCAGCAACCCTAGGGGGGCAGGAAGGTTGGATAGGGCTCGCGTTCCAAGGAGGGACCCAGGCGATAGTGCTCCCCTGACCCCAGAAGGACTGCAACCTTACCTCCAAGTTCTCCTTAACACACCACTCACCCACGCACACCGCACTCACTCTACTCAGCCACACTGCTTTCTCCGTT
>QEPC01014492.1:132792-181209 GCA_003113815.1 Sphenodon punctatus
GGTCCTGAGTTAAATCCTTGAAATGGTGACCATTAAATTGCTTCCTTTTCCTTCAGTGTCTACATTGGGGTAAAGGAGGGATTCCAGATATATATCTATGCAACCAAGACCAGAATCTGCCTCTCACTCTTCATGCCTTGAAATCATTGTACAAGGGCAATCCGTTCTTTCAGCCTATTTTAATCATTCATCTTCCCTCCAGGGCTCCAAATTAGTAAGGGGCCTGAAAATTGCTAAGCTGTCACCGTGCTGATTATTCACTATAGCTAAACATTAATTTCTCAGATGAGAGCAATTTAGAAATTTCCAATGTGAAACGTGATGTTTGCGGAGCTGTTTCGATGCATTGTGTCAAGTGTATAATTTGCAGCAGCGTGCCACCGAGCGAGAACGTGGGTATCTGTGTTGGTTTCAATCGCATCGGCACAAGTTAACTCGCAAAGTACAGGTTGCAGCGACTAATGGGATTCAAAGTGTCACCCCATGACCCCCAAAATCTGCTCCTGTCCCCTGCCGGGGCATACATTTGTCAACCATTTCCCCTCCAAGAAGTTTTATAATTTGACTACTTTATGGCATCTTCTGCTGTTCCCTGGATATAATAGCGGCATTGCCATATAATTTTGTCCTTTACAATAATCACTCTGCATTGTTTTGGTTATAAACAGGGACCTGACATCACTGTGTTTTCTCCATTGGCAGAAATGGCAGAAATGCAGTGAATGTGGGTCCCTGGTTATAAATACAAACAGCCTGGCGCAACGAGCAAGAATGCTGTGTGAAATCTGAAAAGTAGTTTCTAGGAGACAGAATGCCTTTCTCAGAGAGGGGGGGGAAGTAGCCAGAAATTCCAAATCCTCATGGCCAGAAAACTACGGATTCTATGTCCACAAAGTTTTCACAAGGAAAAGCGTAAATTGGCAAGACAACGAGCTTTTAATGGCATGATGCTAGATGAGTGTAATGGGGTGGGGGGGAGGACATGGATCACTCCATTCATAATTGGGGCGACACCATGACCCGCACAAGCTGCGCGGATCCTGTGAGAACCTCCATTGAGGGCACATTGTGTTGCGCAGAAACCACCCAGATCCCACATGGAGAACGTTTGAGATTGGAGCCATTGTGTTTTGTGCTCTTCCTCTTAAACATCCAGCACCCTTTGTAAGAGGCCTGACTTTGAACATGGGAAGCGATCTGGCTTCGAAGCTTTGAATTCTG
Organism: Sphenodon punctatus; assembly: GCA_003113815.1. NCBI lineage: Eukaryota > Metazoa > Chordata > Lepidosauria > Sphenodontia > Sphenodontidae > Sphenodon > Sphenodon punctatus. The sequence continues at coordinate 134,014 of QEPC01014492.1, forward strand.
GGGGCGGTGGCCAGTTCCACCGCACCGCTGCCATGTAAACCTGGAACGAGAAATCTCGGCAAGTGCCATTTCCATTGGAAACAGGGCATTTGCCAAGATTCACACAGCAAGGAAACATAAAGGCTTCCCTACGGTTTTTGCCATTTATTTCCCGATATTTTTCACACGTTGATCGTGGCGGCCATGGGCTGGTCCCAAGCCCTGCATGTGCCCCACACCCATCTTTGGGGGCAGTGGAGATGAAAACATGGCAGCTAAGCACCGGGGAAGTGCTGGAATTGTCATAAAATTCCCAACAAGTGACAAAAAGGTCCCGAAAAGTGGTGAAAGTGACCCCCAAAAAATGGCAGAAACACAGATTCACTGGAAACTGATGAAGTACCATTAGACACTCGCAAGCACTGCTGAACGTTCAGTATTTTCTTTTGGAATGGGAACACTTGCTCTCATCTCAGCCCTACGGCCATGTGCTACCTAAACTCAGGCTTCCCCATGAAGGGCTGCTGTGGCCGCACACAAGGCTGTAGCTACCATGGAGTGAGAGGGCTCAACTGGGCCTAGGCCCCGAACTCTAGGGGCGCCCTCTGAATGTGGCCTAAGCACCGCTAAGATATTTTCCAATTGGGCAGAAGAGGGAAAAGGGCCAACATTCTGCCTCCACCCACTCTGAAAATTCTCTAGCAGCGCTCAAGTCACTTTGCAAAGGGCTCCCTCAAAGGAGGACGTTCTCAGAGTGGGTTGGGGTGGAGAGTTGATCCCACTGACTCTTAAAACATCCTTCTTGATGGGGTGGATGCCACCCTGAGGGGCCTCCCTGGGAGCCAAGGCAGCACCACAACGCAGTCTTTGCAGGGGGAGTCTGAGGTTGGCCGGGAGCCTTGGGAAGTCCCCCACTTAGGAAGACTCCAGCACTTTACCCTTAGGAGGGGCCATAATTGGGGCATAAGCCTGGACCCACCCACCCCAGCCTTGCTATGGCACTGGCCACACCCCTTACCCTCCCCAATGGCCTTTACCCCAACCTTGCCCGTTCTCCAACCAGCTTCCCAATTTCCTGCCAAATAAAGGCTGGCAGGTCACAATTGGAAAGTGAGTGGATCATCTCTGATCACTGTGGCATCCTTCATGGTCCTATCATCTGACCTGCTTCTTCTCTGCTCTGAATTGCCCAGTAACTGCCCTGATCCATCTGCCCTGATCCCCTTTGCCCTGTCTCTCTTCTGCCCTTGGGATTTGACCCTGATCTTCACTTCAGTTCGACTTTCATCCTGCATCTACTTCCAGTCCTGATCTTGTCCATCACTTGGCCCTGATCCCCTCGGACTCCGACACCAACTTAAATGGAGCCCACATGCATTGGGCTCATGTGGCAAGGGGCAGCCTTGTTCCCTACAGACCACTTTGACAACAAAATTCTCCCTCAGGGGTGGGGACACCATAGTCTCCCACCCCTTTCAGACATTGCCCCACCCCATTTGAAGCCCGCTTATGTCATGTCACTATGCTGGGAGTGGGTCCTCCCTCACCTGGAGAGAAATGGTTGTATTATTATTATTATTATTATTATTATTAAAATGTATATGCCGCCCCCTCCTGCTGCAAGCATCTCGGGGCGGCTAATAACATTTTAAAACACATAACTAAAATAAATTAAAACAACCTAAAATCCCCAGATTAAAACAACCCAAACCCTCCCTAACCCAACCTGACCCCCCCATCCACTACCCGTCTTCCCCACCCCTACCCACTCCCTTCCCTGAAGGCCTGGATGAACAGACAGGTCTTCCAGGTCCAGCAGAAGGCCAACAGACTCGGGACTAGCTGAGCTTCCTCTGGGAGGGAGTTCCACAGCTGCAGTGCGGCCACAGAAAACACCCTCTCCATTGTGCCTCCCCCCCCGATAACCCAGGGGAAAATTCTCTAGCAGCGTTCAAGTGGCTTTGCAAAGGGCTCCTTCAAAGGAGGATGGTCTCAGAGTGGGAAGGGTGGAGGGCTGGTCCCACTGACTCTTAAAACATCCTTCTTGATGGGGTGGATGCCACCCTGAGTACCCAAATGAAATTGGGTATAGCCGATTGGACACAGCTAGTCCATTGGACACGACTCAGGTAATGAGTAAACTCAATATATCAATATACCCAATGAGTCAACTCAGGGCACTTTAATTTTATTTATTTATTCATTTATTTATTTATTTATTTATATCTCTTTCACACCTGCGGGAATAGGTCATTAGGAAGCCGGAAAATCAAAGGCGCATACAAATTAGCCGTGTCTTTGATGAGGTGTGCATGCCAACAGCCAGGTGATTTGCTCTAATATGCATCTTTAGAATGCCGATTGATTGAGCGGCAAAATCCAGCCAGTCAATCAGCATTCTAAGGACACATATCAGAGCAAATCACCCGGCTGTCAGCATTTGCACCTTATCCAATATGTGGCTAATTTGTATGCGTCTCTGATCTGCTGGCTTCCTAATGACCCATTCCCGCAGGTACTCAATAACACCAGGTACTAATCTGTACCTGATTAGTGTCCAATGGGCTATCTGGTTTACCAAAATACCATTTAGGATGTCAAAGTTCTAATTTCCTGTTACCAGTTTTCTGTTTACGCCATTTACCGTGATAGGGAAATCGTCAGGAACATTCACAAATACACACCAAAAAGTGAAACGGTAAATTGGGATGAGTTCGTAAAACAGACAATCTGTCAGTGTCATAGAAAATTGGCAATTGGGTAATACCTGGGTATTTCAGGTAATCAGGTGCCCGGTTTAGTGACTGAACTCCTGACAGGCCACCCGTAATTTTTGGTATTACCCGTGTGGAGCAAATTGGCAACCCATTTCAGCTGTACGTTGGCAGTTTTATGTCTGTTTGCAACTACTGTCCATTCACAATCCGGTAACAGCCTTGCCACACTTTGTAATGCTGTATCTCTTCTTCCTCCCATGACCAGGCACACTTTCAACTTGTCACTTTTTGATGAGCTCTACTGACAGCTTGAGAGAGTATCTTTCTCTTGCTCCCCCATATAGGGAGCACTGGAGCAAAGACGATTTCCATCCATGACAGTCCCGTTGCAGTCAGAAGAGGAGAGTCGTGGATTGAATTTCTAAATTCAAATGGTGTCTAATTATTTTTAACTGACCAGCTCTTCTTACAAGGAGAACCCCTTTCCAGACTGGCAAAGTATTATTCTGCTCTTGCTGATAAAAAAAAGTAAACAAATCCTTTGCTATCTTCCGCTAGACAAGCAATTCCCTCCCTTGGTGTAATGAACTAGAATAAGGTGGACAGCTATCTGTATGACTGGGTCGAATTCTATTGATTCAGAGACTCCAGGAAGAGAAGGGCTTATTTATAATCTCCCCTCTTCGCTCTGCTAATAAGCCTCATTCCAGCCACATCTTTTCGATCATCTTCTAATTTTCTACCTCTCATGAGAAGACAAATATTCTCCAGAAAATAATACACATGCTGGAAGCTAGCCTGCACATGAGTCCTATTGAAAGCTCAACCACTTTGATGGGAATCAGATGCGTGATAACTGCTAGACAGGGGTGGTCCTATGCAAGGGGTATGCAATCCTCTGGACCTGAGGTGCTGACCTCAGGTTATCTACCAGGACCACTCCCACTGACTCCAGTGCTCCAAGCTAGGATGCCTCCTGCTAGCTCCTAGCTCCAGGACACCTCAGCCACTGGTCTCAGGGGTACAGAGAAGCATCCACTTTAGAGAGAACTTTCCCAGCTGCACTGGAGGAGCTCTCTGTCTAAGCCCGTCTTCCTACTAGAGACACTCCTGTTGTGTTAATCCCGCACTCTTCCTGAGAGGTGATTTCTGAGGGACTGGTCCCCAATTCATTGATGTGGGAAGCTTTCCAAGTGAATATAAGTGTTTTCAGTCCTTTTTATATTAAAGCAAAAAAAAAACCTGTTCACTGTTACACTGGGTGGTTTCTGACATGATGGCTCCCACCACCACCATGGACTGCTCCGGACAGTGGTGGAAGCCGTCACTCCAGCCGGGAATCTTACCCACCACCGAACAAGTGTTACAGTGGCCCCAGGCTGGGGAGAGGGAGGGGAGATGCACGGACACCCACCCACCCCCAACAGACAGCCATGGCAGTCTGACAGCCGCGATGGCTGCCTTGAAGTGCTGCGACTTCAGACTGGGGTAAGTACATCGGGCCTTCATCTGTGACAGCTCAGTTTACCACTGGTCGGGCAGCCCTTACCCGGTCGGTGGTGGCACTTAGCCCAGGCTGTGACTTGGGGATGGTCCTGAGTCACAGCTCTGGCTAACACCAACAACAACTGGTTAACGGCCTGTACTAACATCTGGCAGGCATATTCAAGTGTGTTGATGAGCTGCGGTCCCACGCATGGCAAAGTGTGCCAAAGTGTGATACCATGACCCACCGTCACATCTGAAAACACCCACTGAGTTTTGGTCCAGTATCTCCCTGTTAAATAGCTGGAATCTCTGTAATAAATTTTATGGGTGAACCTCTTGTTTGGCAATCTATACCAGACGGTGGCATGGGATGAGACATATTTCACAACCCCAAGGGTCAGCTGAAATCAGGTCTGGCCCAGACTCAGAGCCAAGGTATCCATTTTGGGGAGGCGTCATCTCCAAAGTGGAGTGTATAGTCCAGTGTACAGGCAAGGGGGTCAGTGCCTAAGGGCTCAGAGGGCTCATGGCTGTGGTCAGCAAGAGGGATCAGTAGTCGGATGACATGCCCGAGGCTAAGGAGTCAAGGTGGAGGAGGCAGAACTAAGAGTAGGGCTAAGTGGCAAGCAAAACTGGAGGTGGGTGAGGCTAGGCTAGATTGCTGACTAATTACTCACAACAGAAGCTTGCTGTGACCAGGAACTTAAAAAGGAGTCTCTAACTAATCAAAGAGTGGGCCATCAGTAGCCAATCAAGCTTAGTGGAGTCAGGGCTAGTTCAGAACAGCCATTATGTGTTCATGGAATGGCTGTTGAAATTTCAACCGGAATTCTGATAGGAAAAGAAAATTTCAGTCGGAATTCCAATTGGGCTGTTTTGTGGCCGCCATTTTGTTATCAGGCTGCAGCCCTTTTGTGCATACGCAGTGCAGCCGTGACCAGCATTTCTTGCTCATTCCAATTGGAAATTGGAACAGAATTCCGTCCGGTCTGATTTTCTATCAGAGTGAGCAAAACGCTCAGTTCTGTCAAACGACGGAACATGGGCGGAATTTTAATTTCATCTTTAAGTGGAGTCAGACTTTGACAAAGGCTGTTCCCTAGGCCCTTTAGCCCAAGGCTGGTGTTAATAATTTCATGGGAGATAGAAATACTGGTTAATTTACAACGCATCACCCAAAGCATAAGAAATTTGTCAAGAACTCAATCAAAATGAGTGCCACCTGGAACTAAGAGGAGCACAGACAGAAAGAGATAGGAAGGGGGTAATTAATCACCTACATTACAGCCCTGTGGAGGCTAAAGCAATCAGCTGTCAGCAAGAGCTAGTGTAAAACTGCATATACCATCTGACAGGGCAAGACTGGCTTTGCTAGTCTTATCCATCACTTGAAATGGCCCAGACAGCAACACAGTTCTAACATCTGGGCAGCATTAGCAGAATTGTAAACATACAGATCTGCTGTCATCACTATTGAATTGGGAAGTGTGGGAGGAGGCTGATAGCGCAAATCATGCCAGAAAAATAGGCCCAAAGTTCGATTGGGGAGGGAGAGACAAGCCCTGATTCTCTGAATAATGTGGAACTATGGCTATTTTCAGTTTACCAGCCATGGAAGACACAGAACGGGGATTCAGACACAGTAGGACTGGGGAAGAAATCTGTAGGTTCTGCCACTACTACTGCTCCACAAAGCTGCTAGAACTAAAACGGGTACCTGATCGATAATTGAATACCATTTGTGCACACCCCAAAAAATGAAATGCTGCTTCCAGTTTTCAGGTACCCAAACTACCCAAAATATCCCCCCCAAAATATCAGAAATGTTTTCCAAATTCCAGAACCAGAAGTCAAAAATTTGAGGGGGGAAATGGTATTTCAGTTATCTGTATTTTGGTATTCCAGGTTTGTGATCGGACATCGTTTTGGGTATTTAATTAATAGGTAGTAATCACACACACACACACACACACACACACTATTTTATTTGACTTGGCTCCAGGCCATCACCATAAACTTAATAAATTTACACTTAAAATAATACTTACATTGAAACCATTTTAAAATCAAACAATAAAATCCACACCACCATTAACCATATAAAACCAATCGCTAGACTAAATATACAAAAATCATCTATAAGGGCTCCAACCTTTCTCGCATTATAAGCAGGTTATTTAAACAAATAAAATAATTATAAAACCAGCTTTCCACACACTAGCTATCGTCCTTGCTTGCTTAATCGGCTCTTAGCTTTCCTCTTTCTAGCTTCCATCATTAAGTACAAAATATTTGCTATTTCATGGAGATCATCTACTTTGGTCCTGGTCAATAAAAACTGAAGCTGGTATTTGTTTGGCCAAAACTTTTTGGACCATAATATCTTATTCAGCCAGTTTTTCCGTATAAGCGCTGTAAACCGGCATTGCAAGATTATATGCTGTAAATCATCAATTTGATCCATACCGCAGGGACATTTACGCAATTGCCAGGGGATCTGTTGGTAATGTCCCTCGAGTAATTTAGAGGGAAGCAATTGCAACCCACAAAGGGTATAGGCCTTTCTGAGTTTAAAACTTTGCAGACTGATCAAGTATCCTCTCCCCCAAATTTCCTTCAGACTGGGGTAAAGTGGTAGTACCTTATTGGAGGATGTTATGGCCAGCTGATCTTGTCCCGCTATATCCTCCAGTCTCTGTAAAATGCCCACTCCATCGCATTGAGATACTGAGATGGGTGCAATAGCAAATAACTGTACCCCAGCTGACTAAGTAAAGAATTCAAACCCTTTCTCCAACTAAATTCAGATTCACTACCCATTGTTTCTAACCAGCAGAGCTTGGGAAGGGTATCATCTGCCATGTCCATGAGCTTATACCAATATTTAATGACCTTTGCTTGTGATTTAATTTTGACTGGAAAAAATTCCAGTTCCACGTGCATCAATGAGACTGGGGCAGCTTTAGGAACACACGATAATGCTTTCATAAGTGCATTCTGGAATCCTTCTAAGTTCAGCTTATTCTGGATACCCCAGACCACAGCCCCGTAGATAGCTTGGGGTATCAATTTACATTCTAAAAGTTTCAGAACTGGGGGCAATTGTGGACCCCCATATTTAATCCAAAACTTAATTACCCCATTAGCTGATTGCTGCATTCTCGTCTTAATAGATTTATAATGCGTATCCCATACTCCTGATGTGGAGAATGTTAGCCCTAAATATCGATAACGATCGACCTCTTCCAGCGAATCCGCACCCAAACTCCACATGCACTGAGGTTGCCGTTTAGAAAACACAGCAACGTTAGTTTTATCGCATTTAATGGTCAACTTACGTTTTGGGTACTGAAAAGCATCCTAAATGTTTCAGCTCCAGACTCCACCTGGAACTGGAGTCATTGAGTGCCCACTGTGACATGTTTGTTGAGTATTTCGCAGAGAAAATGGCTTGGATTCACTACAACTTCGATGTCACACTAATTGCAATGGGTGAACCAGAGGTTGTGCAAATCCCGCCTTGTCTGGTTTTGTGGAATCAATTCTAGTCAGTGTCATCCACCGAGGCGGGGGATGTTCTTGGGGCTGTTAGGGCCACCTTTTGTGAACTTGACCCATGCCCGTCCTGGCTGGTTAAGGCCAGCCGAGAGATGATGGGGTCATTGCTGGAGGGGATGATCAGTGCCTCCCTTCAGGAGGGCAGAGTGCCGGGCTACCTCAAGAGGCGGTGGTGCGGTCTCTGCTCAAAAAACCATCACTTGACGTTGATTCCCTTGCCAGTTATCAGCCGGTCTCTAACCTGCCCTTTTTAGGGAAGGTTATTGAGAGGGGTGTGGCCAGCAGCTGCAGGGACATCTGAACTGCAATGGTTATCTGGATTCCTTGCAGTCCGGCTTTCGTCTGGGTTATGGCACTGAGACTGCACTTGAGGCCTTGGTCAATGACCTTCGGCGTGAATTAGATCAGGATCAATTGACCTTGCTAATTTTGTTAGATCTGTTTGGCTGCTTTTGATACCATTGACCATGAGATGTTGATGACTTGCTTGCGGGATCAAGTTGCAGTGGGCGGGATCATTCTTGAATGGTTCGGCTCCTTCCTAGCCAGGAGGACTCAGCTTGTGGTGCTCGGGGATTGTTTTTCATCCCCACGGAACTTCACGTGTGAAGTCCCGCAAGGTTCCATTCTGTCCCCACTCCTGTTCCACATGTATATGCAGCCACTCGGCAAGGTCGTGAGATGGTATGGGGTGCAGTGTCATCAATATGCTGATGACACCCAACTCTATCTCTTGTTTTCATTAAACCCAGACCCAGCAGTCTCTGTGCTTATCCGATGTCTTGTGGTTGTTGGGGATTGGATGAGGACGAGCCAACAGAAGTTGAATCCCGACAAGACGGAAGTGATGGTAGTGGGGAAGGCAGAGAATGTGGCAGCTCCCATCATTGATGGGATTCACCCTCCACTGATTTCCCAGGATCACAGCCTGGGCGTGGTCCTCAATCCGCAGCTCTGCCTGAATCTCCAGGTGGGGACTGTGGCGATGAATGCGTTTCGCCAATTACATCTGGTGTGATGACTTCGTCCATATGTTTCAGATAGTGACCTTGCCACTATCATTCATGCTTACATTACCTCAAGATTGGACTATTTCAACACACTCTACGTGGGGCTACTTATGGTGACAGTCTGGACACTGCAGCTAGTGCAGAATGCAGCAGTCTGTCTCCTTAGGGGATAGGTCACCATGAGCACATCACACTGGTGCTCCGGGCTCTGCACTGACTGCCCATAGTCTTCCAGGCCTGATTCAAGGTGTTGGTGTTGATCTATAAAGCCCTATACGGCCTTGGCCCGCCTTACCTGTGGGATCGCCTCACTCTCCATGCTCTGGAACAGCCTCTACAGTCTGCTGGGAGCACCCTTCTTGAGGTTCCCCATGTGGCCTGGGGGGCTACTATGGAGAGAGCGTTCTCAGTGACCGCACCTAGGCTGTGGAACTCCCTCCCAGTGGAGGCCCAGGTGACCCCAGATCTCCCTTCCGTCTGCCGTATGTGTAAAACCTGACTGTTTCTGCCTAGCTTTTAGCGAGGGAGATGATGTGTAGGGTGGGATGTGGGGTTTGGAGGGGGGTGTGTGTTCTTTTTTGTTCTGTACCTTCTCTTTTAATGTATTTGGTTTTAGTCATTTTATGTGTTTTAATGTTGTAAGCCAACCCAAGCTGCTTGGAAAAAGAAGGGCGGGATAGAAAATTATTTTATAAATTATAAATAAATAAATAAATCAGGAACTGTGGATTTGATGAGTGTACCCATCTTTGTGGGTACCCACTTCATCTCTACTGCTGAGTTTCTGACCCCTCTGATATCACCTCCCCTGAGCATCAGGGGGTAGGGCTTCTAGGGTCAGAATTATTATTATTATTATTATTATTATTAAACATTTATAAAGTGCCAGTTGCAACCTGGCGCTGTACAGAACATACAATGAAGGACTTCTGGCTCACTCCTTTATTTTTCCTCCATCATAACAAACATATCAGGCCAATAATGATCATTTGTGGGAACACGTGGTGAGGAACGCTATATATTGTCAGAGATAGAAATGGCTCCTCCAACAGAGAATACTGGAGCAGATAAAGCATCATTTCAGCTGTGCCACAGACAAAATTCACATTCAGGTTCTGGATGAGAGAACCCCATTTCTTGAGATTTACTTTGCCGCAGCTGACAGCTGTGTGGAGGCAGTTCAAGCATTCCCAAAATGTCCATGATGGCTCTGATCCCAGTGGAAGCATTTCCATTGCTTGTAGCCATATCATAACAGCTGCTGGTACCACTTCCAGTCACGCATTCCACCATTTGAAGCGTGTACTCTCCAGTAATGAGCTGAGAGGCTTGATGATGGCAATAAAACTTGCGTGTTTTAAGTCACCAGGCAACAGGTACAGGAACATGATAGTAAAGTGGATTCCTTGGATTCATGCTCTGGCATCTGTTTTGCATAACTAGCTACTGTTTTTCTAATATCCAGAAGTGCAATGCAGTCAACATATAAAGTTTATCTACAATGGTTGGCTTAAGACAACCACTGATGCGTCCACAACATTCATTCAGGTTGATTCTTTCTGCATATTGGAACCTCTCCCATATAACGAGTTGAAATGCATAGCACCTTTGCTACCCATGGGGAATACCTGCATTTTGAGTAGTCTATCGGGTGCCCACATGCCAAGTCGGACATCCGATTACCCAGAAATACCAGGTATTACCATTGCCAAGTAACCAATTTACTGAGCAGAATGGAAAGTTGAAAAATTGGTATGGGCAGTCAGAAAATCCATACAAAAAAGTGGTAAATTGGAACATCAGGTAGCCGGTCAGAGAAAAATGGGGGGGTGGGGGAACGAGAATTAAGAAAAACCCCAATCTCAACACTTTCTCATAAAGATTTTTTTCCTAATGTACTCACTGGCACTGTGCGTGCCACTTCCTGAACCAACTCTCCCATCCACATCTGTCTCTCTTCTCTCATCTCTCTTCCCCGCAACAGGAAAAAAACAATAAAAAGAACTGCACAAGCGGAAAGCATGTGGCCACTAGGCATTTCTGCGCATGTGCAGCCCTGTTCCAAAATGGCAGCAATACTACCGGTGCCATAGTTCATTTTTTCTTTTTAAGCTAGATTCTCCCAAGAATCTTGCACCATAAGCGAGATCTTGCCAAGATCTTGCAAATTATTTTCGATTCTGCAAGGTTCTTGTGAGAATCAAATAAATTCTCATTTTAGCCCTAATCAGGCACTAATCTGGTACCAATTATTTATTTATTTATTTTATTTATACCCCGCCCCTCCTGAACACCACTCGGGGCGGCTTCCAACAATAAAATCAATATAACACAGTTTAAAACATATAAAAATACATCTCAAATATTAAAAATATTAAGAATATTAAGAACAGGGCTCGGGATACAAAAAATCAATAGGGCAGGGGAGATAAAAATCCACTAAACCCTCCCCCCCTCCCCAAAGGCCTGAGAGAACAACCAGGCTTTGCATTGTCGTCGAAATACCAAAAGGCTTGGGGCCAGACAAGCTTCCTCCGGTAGGGAGTTCCAGAGACGCAGCCCGGCCACCAAGAATGCCCTCTCCATTGTGCCCCCCGCTTAACACGGGGGACCTTCAAGAAGGCACCCCAGGCAGACCGAAGGGTCCGCTCTGGGGCGCGGAGGGCGAGGCGGTCCCTGAGGTATGAGGGTACTAAAGTCCCTGAGTTTATTGGGTACTAAAAAAATGAGGACCCAATAAAACCAGGTCAGGTTGAGTGCTGTAATTTTGAAAGGTATATCCATTTTTGCAGGTACTCATCAGTTTCATAGGACATTAGGGATGGGCGAACAGAATCAAGTTCGGAAATTTGATTCGGAAGTTCGGTTCGGTCGACCGAACTATTCGAGTTCGGTCCAAACTCCGAACTTCCAAACAAAGTTCAGAAATTCAAACCCCATTGAACTAAATGGAATATTATCTTTTAGGGATGGGCAAACAGAGCCGAGTTCGTAAATTTGGTTCAGTTCGAAAATTGAGCTCGGTTCAGAAGTTCGGTTCGGTTGACTGAACTGGTTGAGTTCGGGCCGAACTCCGAACTTCCGAACCGCGTTTTCCCATCCCTATAGGACATGTGTACTCTGCCACTCAGTAACAAAGGGCCAGTGTGGCTGATCAGCGTTGGACACCTTTGCACCACGTTTAGAATTAGCCAGTTTCCGAATTATGTTACATCGTGAGCTCATTTTTGCCCTGATTTTCTCAGTAGGTGTCTTATATGTCAAAGGTCCATCAAGAATTTAATGGAAATGGAATGGAATTTTCACTGGCCTTCATCTTCATACTAATTAGAGCTGAAATAAACTCCAGAATGGGTAAATCAGTTAAACATACCCTATCAGAACAAAAAAATTGGGTTGTTTCATTCTGCATTTTGGAAATGCTACTTCAGCAATATTGGCACCATTCAGTATGTGCAATTGTAGGAAATGGTGTTACCAAAATACCGAAAGGGATGAACTGCTGAAATAATCAGCCCACAAAATAGAAACAGAAAACCTGGGGTCGGGGGTGGATACCCGAGTATCTATTACAGTCACAGACACTGGGTGATTTCAGACGTGACGAGATCACGCTGAACCACACTGAACCACGGTGAACCCCGCGGCGGGGCGAAAGGCCCCTGCACGTCTGCACAGCGTGCGCCAGATGTTGGCCACGCTGAATCTGCAGATGGGGTCAATTTGAACCACGCTTCCCGGGCTAGCCGGGGGAAGGTCCCGGGAAGCGTGGTCAAATGGACCGCGGGCCGTGGCGAACAAAAAGTAACGTCTGGTCGCGTGCCACGGGCCGGGATCCCCGGCGGGATCCCGGGCCGTGGCACGATCGGCCAGACGCGGCGGCCGCATTGGCCCCGCCGCCCGCCCGTCTCCTCGGAGGGCGGGCGGCGGGGTGCGTGGAGGGGGCGGGGCCGTGCGGCCGCACGTTGCGCCGCGCGGCCCCGGCCCCTCCCACTTTCCCCGCCGGGATCCCCCCGGCACGTCTGTTGGGCCGTGCAGGGGTGACCCCGGCGGGGAACGAAGACGTTCGTTACGGTACGGGGCCAAAGGGCCCCGTAACGTCTGAAAGTACCCACTGTCTTGGTACCAGAGAACTACCCCAAAATGAAAATAATACGACGAGTGCGCAGCAGGCACATCATTCATTTTTTGTTTTGTTTGTCATTTTCATTTACAAAAACCCCTTCAGTTTTTGGGGTTTCCTAAACCAAAATGTTTGTTTTTGTTTTTTCATTTTTTTTTCATTTATTTCAATCAATCAATTTTATTTACAGTCAGAGTCCAAATCAACTTAAATAACAGAAGAAAGACATAATACATTGAAATTAAAATTATTCCTGCCATAATAACAGTTGGCATGATCATACCAATAAAACCTCATCATTGACAAAAAAATATACTAGTATTTACATTTTCAAACCCCTTTTCTTCCTGCTCATTTCCATTGCAACCAGGAAATTACCCAGTGCATACTAAAGAGCCGCTGCCCCATTCTGGAGTAGCCAAATTGTTTTCCACTGTGTTGGCCACTTATATAGATGAGTCACCCAGGGAGTTATAAAATGATCTCTCTCTCTTATTCATAAAAAGAACACTGCCACAAAATTGTGGGCAGTGTCTTCTAATGAGTTAGCAGCACAGAGACAGAGACATTTTCTATATGCTACTTTATGCCATCTACCCTTAAGGACCATGGACTTCATTTGATTAAATCGTATTTTTGTAATCAACCTCCTATAACTATATTTGATAACCATTGCCAAATAAGACGTAAGAGGACCCACCTCAAATTTAAATAGACTAAACAGTGGTGAACATTATACCCTATTGACAACTCCAAAAGCAGACTGCTTTGCCATATCCGTTAGTCATAGGGCAATAATAGCATAAACCTTTTCCTTGGCAAGAGGGAACCTATCTGCGCCATTCAAGTAATCCCCCAAACGAACCATAAGCAATATTTTCCTAATTTCACTCAACCACTTATAATGTGGATTGAATTTATTTAATTTAAAATAATTAAGAGTAAATCAATTTTAAAAAAACAATGTGCATGTCCACTGGACCATTCTGTGCACGTACAGTCATTTTCCAATTAGTTAAAAAAATAACGGCCCCAGTAACCATTTTACACATGCACTGCGGTTTGGTTTTTTTATTTTAATTTTATAACAAAAACGGAAACATTTTTCTTTGTTTTTTCATCCATTCTCGTTACCTTTGTCATCTGTTTTCATATATTAATTACTAAAATGAATGGGGATTCATTCATTTTAGTAATTTTAAAAAATGAATTGTACACCCCTAAATAATACCCACAAATATTATTTATATTTATGAAGACCCCTAAATAATACCCATAAATAATAACCCCCCCTACTCAGTTCAGCTTTAATACTAAAGCTCTAAATACAGATCAACCCTCTTCGTATATAGGACAGGTGTGAGACACCAATGCCCCAAGCAAAAGGTTAAAAGATGAATGGAAAATCCCTGCCACTTAATCTATAATACTCAGGGCCCCGATTCTTCTGCAATTTTTTTTCCAAAATTCTGCGACCCCAAATTGAAAATTCTGTGACCCTAAATTGAAAATTCTGCGACCCCAAATTGAAAATTCTGCAACCCAATAAAGTTACAAAACAAGTCTAGCAAAATTGGTGATCCATTTCCTTGTACCAATGAATAAAAAAATCTGCTTATAATTTTTTCTGTGTATGGGTATTTCAAATATCAGGCAACCCCCCCCAACACAAACGCATGGCAGAGAGCACAGCAGGCAACCCCCCCAACACAAACGCATGGCAGAGAGCACAGCAGGCAACCCCCCCAACACAAACGCATGGCAGAGAGCACAGCAAGCAACCCCCCTCCCCACAACACAAACACATGGCAGAGAGCACAGCAGGCAACCCACCCCCCCCACAACACAAACACATGGCAGAGAGCACAGCAGGCAACCCCCCCACAACACAAACACGTGGCAGAGGGCACAGCAGGCAACCCCCCCCACAACACAAACACGTGGCAGAGAGCACAGCAGGCAACCCCCCCCCACAACACAAACACATGGCAGAGAGCACAGCAGGCAACCCCACAGGAGGCTAGCTCTGTTCTCCTTTCCCTCTCCCCAGCTCCGGGGGGAGCTCAGCCCAGGTCTGTGCTGCCCCCCTTCCATATGGCACCAGGCTCCCTGCCCTACTCTGCCTCTGGCATTCCTCCCCCCTCCCTTCTCCACAGCCCCCCAACCTTCCTATTCACAGCTCCCCCACCTCTCCTCTCAACCCTATAAAAGCCTACACTCCCCTTTACAGCGCCTCTGCCCTCCCACACCCGACACAGCCCAGACTCCCCCATCCCTCAGCCCAGGCTGCCTCCAGGACTCCTGCCTGAACTCCTGCCTGAACTCCAGCCCCCCACCAGCGCGCAGCGGGAAACCCGAACCCAGGAACCCCCCCACTTACCTTATGGCTTGAGCAGGCAGCGGCAGTGACCCAGGAACCATGGTGGTGGTGGCGGCGGCGGCGGCAGCTACTTCCATGCGCTCTTCCCCATTCAGCTCCTGGCCTCTTCCTGGTTCCTCCCAACAGGGTCTTTCAGGGCGACGCAGCTGGATGATGTCATCTGGCTGCGCTGCTCTGGGAGGCCCTGTTGGGAGGGGCCAGGAAGAGGCCAGGAGCTGAATGGGGACGAGCGCACTGGAGCAGCTGCTGCCGGCTAAGTAAATTAATTTTTTAAACCGGGGGGAGGCAAGCCCTGCAGGCTGGGGAGGAGAAGCCCTGAGAGTTGGTTTATTCCCCTCCCCCTGTGGAATCTCCTGTCCCGCATCTCCCCAGCGCAGGCTACAAATTCTGCGCTGGGGTAAGCGGGGCAGGAGATTCTGCGGGGGGAGGGGAATTCCGCGGGAAATCTGCGAATCGCAGACCCGCGTTTCCCTCGGGGCCCTGATAATACTGCCTTGATTGCTGAAAATGTCCTCATTCAAAAATAAACAGATGCAAAAGAGACCTGCAGTTGACTCCGATTTTCCAGCTCCTGGGTAACAGGGTGAGAGGTCCCTTGACAGCATTAAAAATTATCCTTTTAAAAATGTCTTCCTGGTGATCACTTATTGAATTGTGGCCATTAATGAGAACTCCCATTGCTAAACGGCTGTTATTCTCTAGGATGTACTGGCTTATTCTCCCAACAACATGCTGTGATCCATCTGCCTGGAGGTCTCCACTCCAAACCTGAACAGTGGTCCTTTTTACACGGGGCCAGGGCGCACACCCATCCCCGTGCATCACCATGCACGGAGGTATCTCTGGTTTTTCCAGTGCCTCCATGTATGGGGGTTCATGGGTATGCGTGTGAGCTGGAGCAGGCACACCCACCCCTGTGGGTGCCACCCATGTAAGAAGGGCCAGTGGAAAGAGTGAGAGGTGGCTGGCAACAAACACATCCGTTTGCGTGGGGGAAAAAAGTCAACATTGCTGCAGGAACTTCAAAATCAAACCCACCAATTTAGAAAAAAAAAATCATGGAAATTTCAGTTCTGTGAAAAACTGAAAACAAAACAGCAAAAAGCTTCAGATTTTTTTTTCAACATTCAGCGTCAGAAAAGTTGAGGGTTTTTTTAAACTTTTTTTTTACTCCAAGGAACTGAAAAGTCTCCCCCCACCCCAATGTTGATTTTTGGTGTACTCTTTTGAAATTTTAAACACACATTTCAATCGAACACTTCAAATTTGCTTTAGAGTGGTTGTCCCCAAACGCTGTGAATGTGTAACCTCACTTTGAGGCATAGATATAGTCCTGTGCCCCCAGACAGCAGCAAAGATCAAAGATTCTTGATGCCCATATATGATGGGACCTGCATCTGCAGAGGAAGTGACCTTGCTTGGGGTCATACAGCCACTATTGACTACCTGTGAACGATACAGTTTCGAGGAGTCTATCAGTATTCTATTGAGTACTGAGTCGGGTGCCCGATTGCACAAAAATACCAGCTCACCATTACTGACTTGTCATTTTACCAATTGGTAAACAGTAAATCACAGTACCAGAACACAGAAAAGTCAGGACAGGAAGTCAGAAAAACAGTACCAGAAGTCAGAAAATCAGGAAGAAAACCAGTAAATCAGTAACTTCGGTAGCTTGTAGGGATGGGACACAGGGAACGAGAGGATTTCATTTGGGGGGTGGGGGTTCGATTTCAGTTCTTTGTGATTTTCTGATCTTTCGGTTTAATTTTTTTTTTGGGGGGGGGGGTTGCACTTATTTTCCCCTCCATTTTTTCTCATTGACTTCAGTGGGATTTTCTCCAATTGAATTCAATGAGAACAAACTGAGGGGAAATCAATGCAAAAAAAATAATAATAGTACCCAACGTTACCAGGTCAGGTCATGTACTACAATTCCCACAGTTTACATGTTTTTGAAGCTACTCATTTCAGTTCTTGTCATAATCCATAGTTTGGAAACCCCTGCGCTACAAAGTATATGAGGAATGGCCCTACTGGCTATAGACGCCCAGTTCTTCTGTGCAAGCATTTATATAGTGCCACCAATGTACCTGGCACTTTACAAAGTAATGGAATAGACACTGTCCCTATCCTAGGGCTTACAGTCTAAGAGATGGGGAGCGGGGCAGTGGGTGGGGGGGGTGGATGAAGGAAGGGGAACAGAAGGAGAGACAAGGTGCAAGGTCCCAGGTGAACATGCTTGGCTACATCTAGAATGATAGCTAGTTGGTCCATGTGGTGAGAATATGAGTACACAGACCTCATGTCCACTCACATCCCAGATGCCCCTCGCTCCATGCTCCTGACAAGTTATGCCCAAGGCCCCGAGCCAAATGCGGAACAACGATTCGTAGATTTCCTACAGAATCCCCCTCCCCCTAGAGGAATCTCCTGCCCCACTACTCCCTGTGCATAATTTCCAGCCTGTGCAGGGAAGAACCGGGGCAGGAGATTCCATGGGGGAGGGGATGACAAAAAAACTGTGGGCTCCTCCCCATAGGCCAGGCTTTGTTGAGTGGTGGGGGCTGCCAGGGCTTGCTTTGCCTCCACCTTCCCCAACCTGGCAAATGAACTTACTTGGCAGCAGTGGCAGCAGCTCCTTTCAGTACTCTTCATCTGGCTCCTTCTGGCCACTTCCTGGCCCCTCCCAACAGGGCCTCCCACAGCAGTGCGGCCAGATGATGTCATCCAGCTGCGTCGCCCTGAGAGGCCATGTGGGACAGACCAGGAAGAAACCAGAAGGAGCTGAATATAGAGTGCTGAGAGAAGTTGCTGCCACCGCTGCTGCTACCTAGTGAGTTTATTTGTCAGGCTGGGGAGGGTGGTGGAGAGGCAAGCCTTGGCAGCCCCCCTCACCCAATGCAGCCCGGCCCAGTACAGTGAGGGTGGGGGTGGAGGACAGAGACCCTCAGAATTGGGCCCTGAGCCTCCCAGACTCCCACAGATTATTTTTTAAATACGTGAGAGAATTGGGGCCATGGTTATGCCCAGACATGGAAACCAAAATCTTGTCAGTTGTCACTCCTATCCAATCGACTTTCTCTACAGCACCCTAAAACAAAGGAATCAGTCTTCAACTTGCTTCCAAACCCCTCTGCTCTTTCCTTCCCTGCCTTACAGGGAGCTTTCTGCAGATGCTACAGCTCATTCAGCAGAATCCAAATGATCCATGTTGCAATAAACAAAGGATACACAAGCCACTTTCATCACTGTTGTCCCACAGGACAGCAAATAAACATGAAAACGGAAGTTAAAATTACCATCGGTACCCAGGGAGGCAGCCGAGCAGACCACAAAAACCACATTAGCAGCACTCGTTTCTTTGCAGTCTCCATTCACTGCCAGTGATTACTGCTCTGCTGGGGCACCTCTCCATCTCGGTTTCCCAGCAACAGGCCTGCATCTTTCTCTCCCTCTCTCTCCTCAGTCCTCCCAGCTCTCCTTCCTGTTCTTTTTCTTCCAGAGAAAGGAGACAATCCATTCCCGCATTGATTACACTTTCAGCTGGGAACAGTGAAAATAAACCAGGCTTCTATAGTTGCTCCTAACAGAAGGGAGCCTGCTTCAGTATAATCCATTTATCGAAAAGTGAATTGGTCCGAAGTAGAGCAGAAATGAGTACCTGCAAAAATGGGTATACCCATAAAATTTCTGGTAACTGTATCCACTCAGAAATATCGGGTACCAATTGATACTTGAATGTGACCCAATCTCGTCTTCCTATTCCAGAACGATGACTTCTGGTACAATTTTAAAAATAATAATAATCCATTCTCGATTTACCGATTGGTGACCAGAAAATCTAAACATACATACTGGGAATTACCATGGAGGGGGGACGGTATTTGGGTGCTTTATTGGTGATCAGGTAATATGGGTACCAGGTGTCCCAGAATGGCAAGTTCCAGTCCCAAAATGCTGACTTCTGGTATTATTATTTTTTATTTTCCACCCCGATTTTTTTGTTTCCCATCCCAATTTACCAATTGGTAACCCGAAAATTGAAAAATAATACCATAAATTATCATTTGGTGATGATGATATTTGGGTACCTGATAAATGATCAGGTAGCCCGTCTAATACTCATGTTGGTATCGTGGGTTGCAATGGAGCTATCCCTTTCATCTCCAGTCCTGAGTAAGGTTTCCTCCTTCCTTCAGGATTTGACGCAAAGGGGGGGGAGGGCCACACCAGAAAAGGGAGTCTCCCCCCTTTCTCTTTGATGTGGTCACACCCCCTTTATAATGTTCCAAAGGGGTAGGGATGTGTGAACAGATCATGGTTCGGCCGTTTGGTCATTCGGTCCGGGACCCGAGTTCGGTTCAGTGGTTCAGTTCAGTGATTCGGTTCGGTTCAGTGGGGGTGTATTGTGGTCCCGTGATCGTGTCAGAAACCGGAAATTCAAGTGCGTACGGAGCTTGTGTGAAGAGAGAGCGTGTGTGTGTGTGTGTGTTGTGACTGGCTGGTGTGTGTTTGCCTGTTTGGTTTGACTGGGTTGGTTTGGTTGGTTTGGTTGGTGACTGTGTGGCTGTATGAAGAAAAAAAAAATGAAGAGGAAGATTATTACAAGGGACTGGCCAAAGAAGAAGATGAGGATGGTGAAGGAGGTGGAGGAGGAAGAGCCTGCCACCACTGGATCTTTGAGGGAGGTGGTGGTCAACTCATGCTCCTTCTCGTCAGAGGAGAAAGAGGGTGCCACTGCTGCTGCTGCTGCCAGGTTTGTAAAGTTTATTTTTGTTTATTGTTCCATAGAACTTTGAGGACAAGAAGGGTACTATCCTTTACTGGCGTGCGGGTGGGTGGTAGTGGGCACTGGCAGTCAGGAACAAATAGCGGGCATCAGCAGGTGACTGGCAGCGGATGTCTGCCTCTGCCACAGAGAGAGAGAGGGTGTGTGTGGGGGCTCTTCCAGCAGTCAGGCACAAGCCAAAGGAAGCACCCACCCAAACACATGCCAGGCTGCCAGACATCCCTAGCAAGGTTCTCTCTCCCTCCAGCTGCCCTCCCTAGCCATGAGCATCCCCCGGAAGGGCAGGATTTGCATGTGTTGCCTGGCAGGCTCTACTAGTCCAAATAAGGGGAGGATTTGCAAGTGCCAGTGCCATGCTGCATCCCTCCTATCAGGGGTCTCTGTCCCTCCAGAAGGGCAGGGTTTCTTTGCACGTGATGCCAGTCAGGGGACCCCAAGGAGGGAGGACTAGAGACATCATCAAATGCATGATATTATGTGTTGTTGTTTATGTGTTCCTGTTTCAGAGGATGATGAATCTGATGCCTGCTCCGCCACTTGTTCCCGGGCCAGAAGAATCCCAAGGCAGAGGTCGGTTGAGGACACCGGGAAGATGAGGTCTTGGGTCCGGAGGTGGTATGACCTTACGAGAGACAGAAAAACAGCCGTATGTATGGTAAGGCACGGGGGCTGACACAGTACAGCACTTCTTATGTTCCTATCTTTTTATCTTCTTTAGATCTGCAGAAAACAAATGAAGCGGGGCAGTTAGGGGACCACATCTGCGCTCATTGCCCATGCCAAGAATGTCCACCACCTCACAGTGGAGTGTGGTGTAACACTGGCTGGAAGGTGCAGCAACAGCTGCATGGACTCTGGGGAAGAGCAGCAGAGCCGGCCGGCAAAGGCCCGGCAGAAACAGTGCCACCTGAGGCCTTCCTCCACCAGCTCCACAGAGTCAGAAGCCCACCAGCAGGAGTTCATGGAGGAAAGGACCTTTCGAGACAATCTTGAGGGGCCCGTCCACAAATGCACGGATGACATGTGAGGCCAAACACACTCCATGGCTGACCAGCTGGTGGTGCGGTTCCAGCAGCCCTGTGCCAACAAGCGTTCCATGGTGGCTTATGTGGAGTACCTCTGCTCAGAGAGGGGGGAGGTGGAACTGCACCACCAGGCGGTCAGTAAGTGGAAGGCCTCCATGGAGGCGGCCATTGCATTTGTCCACAACCATAGGTATGAGGTGGAGGAGGATGTGCCCACCCCGCGGACCCATTTCCCCTTTCCCCCACATTCCCGCACAAACTCCTAAGTTTGTTTCCTTTGTTTGTATGTTTGTTTATAGTTTTTTTTCAATCTATAGAATGTTTGTATAGTTAAAGGTTTTATAAAAGTTATATTTGCTGTAACCTGCTTTGTTTGATGTGTCCAATCTTTTATCCCTCTGTGCTGCTTCTGGCAGGTGGCATAATCTGATTGTATACAGCTTGTCACATCCCTACCTGATAGCAACAGCACATGTAGCGTATTAGCCCCAAGATATGCCAGCAGGGTCTCAACTTGCAGACAGCCCCCTAGGAGGGGCAGGGCTTGTGTCTGGCAGCGGGCATCTGTGGGTGGGTGTGGTGCGGAGGAGTAGGTTGGTGGGGGGGCACATATGAGAGCTCTCGTTGGTTCTGGAAGGTGGCACGTGGCAGGTTGAACTGGATGCACCTCCCCCCTCCACCTCCCTCCTCTTTTGTTCTAGCGGGGAGCCTCTCTCTCTCCCCATCTCTCTCTCCCTCTGGCCATATAGTGCAGGTGTGTGACAGCATGGGTGGGATCGTGACTGTCTCTCCTGCTAGCGGGGAGACTCTCTCTCTCTCTCTCTCTCCCTCCATGAACACAGCATGTTGCTAACTCGTAAAGAAAAGGTGGAATGACAGCTCTCCGTGAGGGCCCCAGAGAACCCTGATGGTGGGTCCTGGGGTTAGAGTCGCAGCTCCTTGATGCAGTGGGTGGATAGCCATCTCTGCCTGGAATGACATGGCAAAGCAGAGATGGCAGCAGCAGGATTTGCCTGTATGCACAGCACCCATGGAGCCAGCATAGTACGATTTGCTAGGGAAGAGCTCCCATACAGCAGCAGACAGTAGCAGCAAGATTGCATGGCCACATTAGGATTTGCAAGGGCAGAGCACCCATGGGCATTCAGACAGCAGCTGCATGATTTTAGTACTACCAGGCTAGCGTGGGAGATCACACAGGGTTTGCAAGGGCAAGCTGACAGGCAGGCAGACTGAGTCGGGCTTGGATCTTGGGCACCTTGGTGGGAAGACAGTATGGCATGAGAGGCACAGCAGTTGGGAAGGCAGGTTGGGACCTTGGCACTGGCAGGGCTAGAGTCCAGCTGCCAGGCTTACAACTTCCCAATATCACCCTGCATCATGAGGTCAGTCGGATAGCCCGGCCGAGGCTATCTAGTAACAGAGGCAGGGCGGGCCCCCCGGCTCTGGGAGGGAGGGACAGCACCTCAGCACAGCAACAGCAGCACAGATTGAGGATTGAGATTTGAGATGGCATAGACAGCATATAGCCAGCACTGGCAGCTGCAGCCAGCAGACATAGCATTGCCAGGGTACAGAACCCGTGGCACAGACAGCATATAGCCTGCATTGGAGCAGGATTTGTCTCTTTGCACGCAGCACCCATGGAGCCAGCATAGTAGGATTTTCCAGGGAAGCGCTCCCATACAGCAGCAGACGGTAGCAGCAGAATTGCGTTGGCACATTTGGATTTGCCAGGGCAAAGCACCCATGTACCGGAAAACAGCATCTGCGGGATTACCAGGTCAGTGGGGGACATTGCACAGGGTTTGCAAGGGCAGGCACACAGGCAGCGTGACCTGAGCGGAAGGCAGGCAGGCTGAGGCAGGCTTTGATCTAGGCTACCTGGACGGGCAGGCGGGCAGCCAGCGTGGTATGAGAGGCATTAGGGAAGGCAGGCTGGGACCTTGACAGGGCACTTGGATAGGCTGGCGAAGACCGTGTAGCATGAGAGAGAGAGTCAGATAGGCGGACTGAGATCATCTAGCTAGAGGCCAGCTGGCAGGCTTAGTTTCCCAATGCCACCCTGCAGCATGCAATCAATCAGATAGGTCGTCCAAGGCCGTGTAGTATGAAAGAGGGGGGTAGGTAGGGTGCCACTGAAGCAGTGGGAGGGAGGGACAGCACCTCAGCACAGCAGCAGCAGCCCTGATTGACGAGGAGCCCCTTCTCAAGACTGCTCCTGGCATGGGATGTTGTGTGTGCCACTCCACCATCAATCCTGGTCGAGGGGCAGCTCAGGGAATCTCAGCAAAGGAAAGTTGACCTTCAGGAACAACAACTGTTCCACCAACTTGGCCCCCAGTCTCAGGCAGTACAGGGAGCAAATGTCCCCTGCCATGGAGCACACCCGCTCGGTGGGGACACTGGTTGGTGGGCAGGACAATAATTCCCTGGCCACTTTGGACAGGGCCGGTCACACGTCGGTCTTGTCGGCCCAGTAGGCCAAGGGATTGCTGCTGGGATCGATGCACGGCTCCTCGTCCAGGTAGGTTTCGATTGCTGCTGAGGCGCCATCGTACTCCCTCTCGTAGCTGTCCCTGGGCACCACTGCCCCCACTGCCTTCAGTCACATTGTCTGTCCTTTTGTGCTGGGCCCCAGGCTCCCCAGAGTGGCCACTGTGCATGCGTACAATGGCCACTGGAACATTCTGCACATGCACCCCCTTTTCCAAAGTGTCCCCGGCTGGGTGAGCACCATTTTAGAAAAGGGATGTATATTTGCAGACTGGCCCTGGAGACCATTTTGCACAAGGGCAGTGATTTTATTTTATTTTTATTAGTAGTATTTGTTTTAATAAAATAAAACAACAAAAACTTGAAAATGAATGGGTCATTTATGAAAACTCTTGAAAACTAGTGAGTTTCTGTAAACAAAAATGAAAACAAATGATGTGCCTCCTGAATGCCTCTAGAGCAATGGGACTCTCCTGAAATTAGCCAAAGTTCCACTTGGTCGGGAATGGCTGGAGGAAGAACACACAAGATGAAACGGTACCCCATGTCTGGCCATGTAGGAACAGGAAAGAGATCTACTCAGGACTCTGGTAGAAAAGGAAGTCAAGGACTTGCACCTTGCTCTGTGTCAGGTGCCTCTGGGAATCCGGGCTGAGTGGTGATGGGATCAGGACCAGGCATGCCTTCCAGTAGAACTGGGACTAGGCAAGCATAGGAACTGAAGAACCAATCCAGAATGTCATCAAGGTCAAACAGGGGTCAGGCCAGATGGACCTCTTCAAGGCAGGCAAACAGGTCGAGCTGGGCTTGGAGCAGGATCAGAAGGCAGGACACACAGGAGGCAGTACACGAAGGAGGTCTAAGTATTAGGGCTGTGCAATTTCATATCATTTAATTAATTACCAAAATAAATGGAGCCCCATTTGTTTTCATAACTAAGGCCCTTTTCACACAGACACGCTAACACTGGTAAAATGGGCGTTACATTTTATTATACATGTTGCAGGTCACCCATAGAGCACACCTGCAGCCCTGAAGCATGCATGAAAGAGGTTTAGTCAATGGACTCTTGGTGCATAGTAGAGATCTGACACTTTGATCTGAAACATCCGTCACCGGGCATTGTCAGAGACAGGACACCAGAGTAGATGGACCACAAGTCTGTTTCAAGGTGGCACTCTTATAAAATCCTTTTCAACAATTGCTTTGTTTTTCTCAGAGGTATCCTGCCAAGATGAGCGTGCAGCTCTGCAATTGTTTGGACGTGACGGCACATAAACTGCGGCTTTGAAACCTAGTAACTCTACCAACCTCCCTGCAGAGGAACTGTCAATGCATTTGATGAGAGGATGACACGGTTCCCCGAATGATCCTTTCATGTTCACCCACACAATTCCCAGTGCTCCTGTCCCAGTTTGGAAATCTGTGTTCAACAACCCCTCTTCTACAGCACAAAAGAGCATTCAGGTTAAGAGAATACTGGTAAAGGCCTAGTGGTCTGATCACAGGACCCAGCCCCTCGAGCTCCTCCTGAGTTCCACTCCCCATTGCACTGATTCCAACTATAATCTTTTCAAGTCAATTATGGTCAGGTTACAGCTGAAATTAGTATCCGTGAAACTCATATACCTGTCACATTTTTGGTAATTGACTCGACCCAATTAGTGTTTGATGAGTTTCCTGATTTACCGACTTCGGATCCCAAAATACCAGATTTCTGTATCGGTCTTATGAGTTTTGGTTCCAATTTTTGCTATTTTCCCATAGTGTTTTATTGATTTACTGATTGGGAAATGGGAAATTAGTCCATCGGTAATGGTAAAAACTGATTTTCCGTATCATTGGGTACACGGTACTTGAAATTGTTGGTACTATCTGAGGATAATAAATCAGGTACCCATTCCAGCTCTAGGCTAGGCCTTTCAAGGGTGCTGATCCCCTCCACTGACCTTAGATGCATTTCTCATTCATGCAGTTGTGCAAGGGGGTTACACACATGTACGTTGCGTGCCTGAGTGTTGTGCTCTAGACTTAAATTGCTCCTTCCCCCAGTAAGATGCATCACTGTCTATCACACACTCTCTTGTGCATGTGCAGAGTTACTCATCCAGACTCCAGAACAACCCCTCCATGTGGGTCAACACTTATGTGTGGTCTGACCATGAGTCCTTGAAAGACCTAGTGCCTGCAGGAAGCTGGCCCCTTGCAGCCTCAGAGTGAAGAGGCAAGTGTCTGCCTCATTGAGAAGATTGCTGGCAAAGGAGCTAGGATGGGTGAAGTTGATCGGGCCCCGGTGGGCAGTGTAGCCAGCTGGGCCTCTCAGCTATAAAAGCCAGAGCTAGGGAGCTCATAAGCTAGAGCATATGAGGAAAAGCCAAAGGGCTTTGCCTCAGGGGATGAAGAGGACTAAGTTTGGCTTAAGAAAACCCATTCAAGGGGCCAAGGAGCCTTGCTTAGCCCTGAGGATTGGCTGGCAAAAGGAGTCAGCCAGAGCTCTCAGTCATCTAAGAAGGAGAACTGGCTGACAGGGAGCACGCAAGGACAGGGGGTCTGCACAATCCAAAGCCCATCTAGACTGAGAGGAATCAAGGCACCTGCATCAGCAAGCACCCACAGAGACTGGTACGGATTGTTGAGGAAATAGTCTGTGTAGATGTTCACATGGTGAACAACTATTTGCACTGTATACTAAACAGCAGTGATGAAGTGCTGTTTTGGTGTCTTGTTAGAGGGCTGGATCCTGTGGCAACTTACCAGGGCCAGCCTGCTGTTCAGAAGCTACTTGTTAGGGATGTGCAAACAGAATGCGGGTCAGATGTTCAGACGTTCAGTCGTTCGGTTCGAAACCCGAGTTCGGGTTCGGTTGTTCAGTTCATCGGAGTTCGGTTCGAAAATAGCACTATCGATACCGATACCGAATTTGAAGATTTTTTTTTTGTATCAGTATCATTTGGCCCTGAAACAACCCCTGGTCTCCACCCCTGGTGCCAGGAAGTCTGCTCCTCAGCTGCCTCCCCCTTCCAGTCACGTTTTTCCTGCCCGAAGTCACGTTTTTCCCACCCCAGAANGTATCATTTGGCCCTGAAACAACCCCTGGTCTCCACCCCTGGTGCCAGGAAGTCTGCTCCTCAGCTGCCTCCCCCTTCCAGTCACGTTTTTCCTGCCCGAAGTCACGTTTTTCCCACCCCAGAACTCATTCGAACTTGACCGAACTGTTTGACCGTTTTCGAGTTCGGTTTGGACGTTCCATTCCGATGTCCAAACAGACCGAGTTCGGTCCGAACTCTGAACATCCGAACTGCGTTCGCACATCCCTACCACTTGTAAACATGTCCCAGATACAGAGGTGTGCTCCATGCCTCCACAATTGGGGTGGGCAACAGGCACATCGTTAATTTTTGTTTTCATTTACAAACCCCTCTTTGTTAGGAGAGGGGGTTGACCCCTACCATACTCAAAGTAGGGGTCGTTTATTAATGACCCCCTACTGTTTTGGGGGTTGTTTGCAAATCCCTACCATTTGTAAACAACCCCTATCGTTTTCAGATTTTTTTCATAGTCTGGTTTTTTTTTTGTTTTATTAAAAATAATTTTTTTTAAAAGTCACTGTGCATGCACAAAATGTCTACCTGACCATTCTTTGCATGAGCAGCCCTTTTCGATAATGGTGCTGACAGCATTGGCACCATTTTGGAAAAAGGCAGCCGGTCTGCACACGTGCAAAATGGCCACCGGACATGTGCAGACTGACTACCCTTTTCACAATGGTGCCGACACTGCTGGTGCCATTTTGGGAAAGGACACACATGCGCAGAATGACCCCAGTGGATGTTTTGTGCAGGCGCTGCGGGGGGGGATACTTTTATATAACGAAAACGGATGCTTTTTCTTCATTTTTGTTACCTTTGTTGTGCGTTTTCATATTTTAATTGCTAAAACGAGTGAGGCTTCATTCGTTTTAGTAATTCAAATAACAAAGCCAAATTGCACACCCCTATTCCACATTACAGCAGCCTGCTAGCTGTGGTTACACTGCTTGAAAGTGCCTTTCACTATGAATTGTGACACTTCGATACACAACTTCCAGACCTGTGACTCCCTTGCACAGCTGGATGAATGAAGTTTATGCACCAAGTTCTTAACCATCACCCCTCAAGCGGAAACCGGTAACTCACGTGCTTCCCAAAGGTACTGCCCAGATTTCCAAGTACCGCATTGGGCACCCAAATTGGGACCTGAATACCAATCCGGTACCAACTATCCCAAACTACCAGGTGTTTCTGTTTCCAAGTTACTGATTTACCATTTTCTGTTGGAAATTGCGACGGAAATTCAGAAAAATCAGAACGGCAACCAGAAATCACATATCGGAAATCCCATACTGGAAGTTGGAGATCTGGTATCAGAAAAATCAGTGCCAAGTCAGATGATAATTGGATACCTATTAGTACCCAAAATTACCATGTCGAATTGGGTACCACAGTTATGATGGGTGTACCTCGGGTTACTATACCTCCACTTTAAGAGAACGCTTATGACAAATACATGTTGCAGGACTGTACTGAAGCCAATGCAGGTATTTTTTCATAAACATCCTATTTTAAAGGGGGGGTATGGTAACCTTAAGTGTACATATTTTGCGGGTACAAAGTTCCGCTTTGATCACACCCAGTCAGCTCTAATGTTGGGGGAACAGGGTCAAGCCATGCACAACAACCCAGCTCCATTCCCTATAGCTAGACCTCAAGGAAGGTTAGGAGGTAGGAAGTGCTATTCTTCACTGGAAACTGATCAAGTTGCACAGCAGGATGCTCTATGCAGCTGTTGACTAGAATCTGACCCTGGATAGATAACCAAGAACCAGTCTGCAATACTGACATTCATTATGGAAATGAACTTTAACAAGGAGGAATGTTAAATCCAAGAGTCTCCTGATTGGTGCCCAAGAGACTAAAGCTAATCAAAGAAAAACGAAATGCTGGCTTGGAGGAGGCTGCACTGGAATCTTAACTACTCCTCTAGGGAAAGGATACCTTTTGGTAGCATGGCTATTTCTGTCCAAGCACATCTGCAACTTCACAACGAACCCAGATCAGCAGTAATGTGCCGCTTTCTAGGAAGGCAATATTTTATTTATTTATTTATTTATTTATTTAGACATTTATAAGCTGCCCATCCTACTGCAGGCAGCTCTGGGCGGCGCACAACATAAAACATTAACATTAGAATATTAAAATTAAAAGAACTTTAAAAATAAACAACAGGAAGGTATAGAAAATCCCCAACCACCCACCACCCTAACCCATTCCCCCCACCCTACCCATCGTCCCCCCCGAAAGCCAGGCGAAACAGCCACGTCTTACAACCGCGTCAAAACGAGGGGAGCTCCAGGGCCAGACTGGCCTCCATTGGCAGGGAGTTCCACAGCTGTGGGGCAGCCACCCAGAAGGCCCTCTCCATCGTGACTCTTTGGCAGACTCGGGGGACCTCCAGTGAGAGTATTAATCAAGGATGAATTGAAGACACAGGATTCTTCTAAAGCACCAGTCAGATTTCCATCTTCTCCAATCAAAACACATTGTGTAGCAGGGCATCTTCCCAAGGCCACACGGGGGTGCTGGGGTGTCAATAGGGGAATTAACTCTACCCCACTGCCATGCCTATTTAGCCTGGCCTCAGCTGAATCCCTCTCTGAGGAAGGGGTACCCTCCTGTAGGGCCCAACACAGTCTCATTCAGAGGGTATCAGTCTACAGTCCTTTATTAGACTCAGGATAATTTCAGACGTGACAGGCCTGGAGGCCCACCACACTGAACCACAGACCAGGATCCGTTGCGCATCCTGGTCAGGAATCAGGCCAGCTGTCTTTTAGACATGCCGGCCTGATTCTGGAAGGGGATTGGGGAGGGGGCTGATCCCGGATCATGGCCAATACAACCACGGTTGGGGCCCGATCCCACCACAATTCTGGATCTCCGGGCGGCTGGAGGTCCAGAATCGTGGTCATTGATATTCCCGCCAAGGATTCGTTGGGGTGAACAACTGGCAGGAACCCCAACAGACGTTACGGGACAAACGGCCACCACAGGGGATTCACTGTGGTTGACCGTGGTCTCATAACGTCTAAAAATTACCCTCAGTGTTCACAATCCCTGTGCTGCCGGCTCAGTCACCTCCACCCTGCAGGCCAAACACCAATTCTCCCAGAACTTAATTGGACCAATTCCTTCAAGCGATCTGTACTGAAACAAACCAGTTCACTACCACCACCAAACAAGATCGATCCATACCTAACCAGACCAATTCTTTCCCTGCAAACTAAACCAGACCCATCCTGAAGCGGACGGATCCATCCCCAAACAAACCAAACGTATCAAATATTGGAGCAGGCTTCATTTCCGACACAACAAATGTGGATTGGAGCAGCAAAATCTGACATATACAACATTATATTTAAATATTCCATTAACCTCTAACAACCTGGTTATTTCTGTGTTTCGGTTGCGACTTTTTGGCAATTGTGTGTGCACAAGAGTGCAAATATTGCCAAAATGACTATGAAAATAGAGAAAGGATATAAATAACCTACCTATTGAAATAATAAAACAAAAAATTAAAACCATAATAGAACAACTGAAATTGATAATTGACAGAGGGCAAAAGGGATCAGTTGTAACTAGTATCTGTCTTTCCCTGTGTTCCCCTCACCCATGTCTATCTTAGACTGTAAATCCATTGCACAGTGACCTATCTCTGAAAATCTGTGATTGTAAAAGGCTGCGTAGGCCTAGTAGTGATATAGAAATGATTAGTAGTAGTAACAGTAGTCGTAGCAGACCTGTCATTTTTGGTTCCTGTACTGTAGATTCTACATATTTGACCAGGTTTGGGGATACCTGTTTTAGCTTTTGTCTTACTAGTATCCTCTTCTGGTAAGGTGGGGCTCAGCTCCCAAGCTTCGTGTTTCTGGAAGTGCCTTTAATGTGGCATACTAAGAAAGCTGAGCAGAATGGTTTATGAGGTTGACCATGTGGTATGGGCATTTGGCCTCACGGCAAGAAGCCGGTTGTTTGTTCTGCCATGGTGAAGAGTGATTAGACTGCTTGAAGAGGTGCTTTGGGGCAGGTTAAAGAGGGAATATTTTATGAGATTCAGCCTCTTTTTGTGTATTTCCTGGTGGATGTAAGAATGGGAACAATTCTACCCTTCGGCAACAGAGAGATGAAAAACATTCGCCATGGAACAAGTCAGCATGGTTAACCCGCCGCTGACAACAGGGCAAAGACAGCAATGGGGGAAGTATGCCACCCTGCACGAGGTGGATAAAACATCATAAGCATCTAATTAGCACATTAGTAACTTTGCCAGCAGTCTCTTCCTGCTTGATTCCTTGAGCAAGTGTCACAACGCACTGTTCGCCACATGACAGCTCACTCGCTTCTCCAGGAGGGAGGATGATGCAAACGGCAGAGGGCTGTGCCATCTCAGAGGGAAGCAAACAGAAGACAGACAAGTCTGCCCAGTAAGGAGAACTCTCCTCTGGAATGACTGTTAGAGAATTTGTAATGACGGCAAAAATGAATAATAACCGGGGGGAGGGGGTTGCTGCCAGGAAGAGGTTGGTAATGTGGGCTTTGATTGCCCAAGGTTAAACTAGAGCTGAAATAGGTAATGCATACGGGTGTGCAGAAGGCACATTGTTTTCATTTTCATTGTTGTTTACAAAAAAAACCCCTTTGTTTTTATAAACAACCTGTTCGTTTTTGTTTGGTTTTTTAAAATTTAAAATATTTTTTAAAAAAGAAAACAAAAAAACCCTGTGCATTCGCAAAATGGCCATCAGAGTTGTTCTGCACGTGCGCAACCCTTTTCCGTAATGACACTGACAGCTATTGCGAAGAACAGCCCCACTGGCTATTTTAGGTTATTTACATTTATTTTTAAAACGTATTATTATCCTGGTCATCCTGCCACATGCAGCTCTGGGCAGCTCACAATTAAAACAAACTAAAACAACATCAAAGCTAAAAACAACACATAATAAGGAGGATTAAAACATAGGAGGCATAAAAGAAATAAAAACCCATCCTCTCCTCGTCACACCCACCACCCTCCCCACCAACATCACCTCCGTCTTGTCAGGATTAATTTCAGACACCTCGCCCTCCTCCAATCCCCCACAGCCGCCAAACATCAGTTAAGCACCGAGACTTCCGGGCCTGGGTCAGATGAAAAAGAGAGGTAGAGCTGGGTGTCATCAGCGTACTGATGACACTGCAGCTCATACGGTCTCACAACCTCGCCGAGCTGCTGCATATACACATTGAACAAGAGAGGGGACAGAAGAGAGCTTTGCGGAACTCTACACGCGAGGTCCCGGGGAGAAGATGAACAAGCCCCGATCACCACCTGCTGGGTTCTCCCAGGCAGGAAAGAATAGAACTATTCAAAAACGGTTCCACCCACCCTAGCATGGTCCCACAGGCAAGTCACCATCTCATGATCAACGGTATCCAATGCAGCTGACAGATCTAATAGGATTAACAGGGTCGAATGATTCTGATCCAGTTCCTGGCAAAGGTCCTTGACCAAAGTCACTAAAGCAATCTCAGTGCCATAACCCAAACGAAAGCCAGACTGTGAGGGATCAAGAACCGCAAGCACAGTGATTTTTTTAATTATTTTTTATTATTTTTAATAAAAAAGAATGGAAAAATGAAAATGAAAACAAGTGAAATTAAACAAATGTCATTTGCTTATTCATTCATTTTTATTACCTTCGTTACAAAAATGAACGGGGCTCCATTCATTTTTGTTACTAATTAAAATGATACGAATTGCACACCCGTGGCAATGCATTTGTTACCCACGGGGCCTTTGAAGGGTTAGGGAAGTTTCTAGGAACCTGCTTTCCCACTTGATTAGGTAATTAGGGCGAATGCAGTTCGGAAGTTGGGAGTTCGGACCAAACTTGACCAGTTCGGTTGACCAAACCGAACTTCCGAACCAAACTCGATTTTCGAACCAAAACCGAATTTCCAAACTCGGCTCTGTTCCCCCATCCCTAAAAGATAATATTCCATTTAGTTCAATGGGGTTTGAATTTCCGAACTTTGTTCGGAAGTTCGAAGTTCAGACCAAACTCCCGAACCAAACCAAATTTCCGAACCGAACCGAATTTCCAAACTCAGTTCTGTTCGGCCATCCCTATGACTAATTGGGTACTGCTGGGCAGGACGTATGATTCATAGACCAGGAAGCCAGTGTGGTGGAGTCCAACTTGCTGGAAGAAGGAGGCCTAATCTTGGAGTCCAGAAGAAGCCTCAGCCTGGGATGATAGTTGGGGTGGGTGTCTTATCAGACTGAAACTTGGCCAAAGGGTTGTTGAAAGCCAGACAGAGAGAAAACCAGGAGTTAATCTTAAGGGGATAGAACCCGGACTGAGAAGCAAATCTTGGTGAATGCTAGAGGAACTGTGATTAAGCCCTGGAAGGCAATACATGAATGGGCACTATCTGATTTCCATACTGTGTAAATACAAGGAGAGCTGGGAAACCAGCTGCCTCACACAAATCTTTTTTAATGTGATCCTTTCCATAGAATCGTAGTTTAAATTTATCCAAGCAGTGATGACTTAAACAAGTGTGATGGAGCCCTTTCAGATTCACCTGGCAATCACTCTTAGCCCCACCCTCTTCAAGGGCTATAAAGCTTGCAGGTATGGAATCCCAGGCAGTTTGCCATGGGATGCAAGAGTGGTGGGAGGTCTGGTAAGGATGGCTCAAACTAGGAGCTGTCCTGAGTGCTGATGGAGTAGCTAAGGGAGATGCCTGTCAAACAAAAGTAGAGTTAATCTGGGCTGCACCAAGAGAACTATCGGCTACAGGACACACCACTCAGTGAGGACGCATTTGTCCTAACAAGTAGCGCTAGATCAGTGGTGCACAATGTTCCGAACCCCCAAGGGACATATACCAAAATATTTATGTGTCCAAGAACCCCAAGACGCATGCCCATGCCCCTTTGAAACATCTCACAAGCTGAGTTTCTTCTGCTTTGTGATTGACTGGTTGAAATGGAGTTCTTCAGTCCCGGGTACTCGAATTCTGAGGAGCAGCCATGATTGAGCTGCTGAGTTGGAGGAATAATGAACTAAGATGCATGCACTAAAAGACAACAGGGCTTGGGACCAGCGCTGGCCAAGAGCCACATGTGCTTCCTAAGCTACAGATTGTCCATTCCTGGACTAGAGCAAGACAATTTTCAAGGTCATAGTAAATGAAGATGAACTAATCAAATTAAACCTGAAGTACATATAGTCTTTGGGCACATTCACCCGTACAACAACATGTGGGTCTCTGCAAATGTGCATTTTATGTAAATGTGCCAAAAATGTATTACCTCCCTTTCTGATGTACTGTTTTTCATGCATGTAATGTCTATGCCCATGCAATTGTAATGCACATTTGATTATTCACACATTGTAATTCACACGCGTTTCAACTGTTTATTTTTCCTCATTAAAATTGCTGGCCTCCAGAGTACTTCCCCTTGACTCCATTTGACCTTCCTGCGTGAAACCCAGAAGGGGTTTCCCTCTGTTTCCCACAAATTCCCTGCCGCATTAACATGGGCATTTCACACTGACATTCCGATTGAGCTGCTGAGTTCCGACCTTCTCGAGTCTGGTGAGATTCTCGTCAAGGGCGGATTCTTATCTCATTTAAGCCCCAGGTGCCACTCCCAACGTATGTGGCCCATAAGTAAGCTAGAAAGAATCACATAGGCCCTTTTTACACAGACAGGGGGTGGGCGAGAGGATGGGTGTTTTGGCACGGTGGGTGGAGGGGGATGGGTGTCCCTTTACAGGGAAACACACCCACCTCCACCCACGGGGCCTTCTCTAGTTTTCCAGAGGGCTCCGTAGGTGGGTGATGGGTAGAGGTGGGTGTTGCGCGGAAGTGCGCACGCATCCCCACCCATCCCGCTTGGTGTTCACACAGATGAACACAAAGCAAGCACCCATCCCACTACCCACTGCTGGGCGTTTACATAGACCCCACCCCGCCCACTCTCCCGAACACTGAGCAGGGGGGCATCCGTGTAAAAACAGCCTTAGACATAACATATAGGCCCTAACTACAAGGAGTCCTGGTCCCTGAATGTGATGTCACGTTTAATTGATGAGAAATTAATTAAGGTAACATTTTCCTTTTTCTAATGGGCGATTCGGCATGTGTCCATTAAGCGCTCCTATGCTCAAAGGAGAACACACTACAGTTATTCACGGACCCCCAAATTCCCTGAATGTTTCATTGTCCATTCCAAGTTCAACAGACTAACCGCTAGATCAGTGCTGAAAGGGATCACAATATTTTAAACCTCAGTTAATATCTGGTAATTTGGTTAGCTAGCACTGAGCACCTTCATGATAATTGTTTCATGACTATATGGTATCTAAACGGTTATCATGAAGGTTAACTGCCAAACTGAATTACCAGATAACTCAGTGAAAGAGAACCTGTTTACTGCATATTGGAGCATTACCAAACATTTCTGTTGCTACTCTAAAACCAGTTTCAGAGGGAAGCAGGGAGGGAATTTAAAAACAAAAATGTGGGCAATCAGTAATATGGTAAACGGCAATGTGTGGTATCACGGTGAATCGGTAATCTGGCTAACTGACTATCCACTGGATGCTAACCAAATACCATTCAAATTAAAATACAGCCAGAGAGCACGGAGTAACGGATATTGGTTTCGTCTCTACACTGGACTCAAGAGAAGCTACTATGAGTTTAAATATGTGATACCTATTCAAGGCTAACCTTTTTCCTCACACAAGTGTGAAAAATAATATACCAACCTTTCCTCCCTGCATCGAGAAATCCTGCAGAAATGACCAGGTGAAATACAATGAGCATATGTTATGCAGGAAGTCAGATCAGTTGATTGCGGACATCCCTTGCAGCCAGATAATCTAGGAGTCTCTGCTTGGAAGGTTTGGGAAGTGTGCCACTGAGCCATTATTTTATACCATTGTGACTCAGCACCTTGATTATTGGAAAAGTGAACATTCAAACCAGACATTAAGCCAAAAAGCATGGAAGGCAGCCAGGGCTGAATGTTAAAAAGAAAGAAAGAAAGGAAGACATCTTCTTCCAAGAAAATCTTTTAACAGTACTTGAAAAATGGCCATTAATTTCACCCTTTATAAATGACTATCTTGGAGAGCAGCATGGTGAAGAGGGGCCACCCTCTTGTCGATAGTCCCTGCCCACGCTGGAGCCAGGATTCTCTACAGCTGGATTCGGACGTTGATGTGTGCAACTCCAGGGTACAGAGGAATTGAGTGGAAATGCTCAATGGGGAAGGCAGAAGGAGGGAAGGTCTGCTGGTTTGATCAGTGTTCCTCCAGGGAGCCTCTAAACCAAGCCCTACTGCCATTCCACAGCTGATAGGGCCAGATTTCAAGCATGTGTCAGGACAGTACTGCTTTGAAGACTGCCTGTCCACCATTCCTGCAATACTAGATAGGATGTTTCAAAGTCCTCTTTGATGAGACAAAGGGTGAAAACAAATGCGCCAGTAGCCTGCATTAGCCCTGCTCGTCAGTTAGGTTGCTGCCAGATGTTTGCCCACATCTTCCTCAGGGCAAGGTGCCAGCCACTATGGTAAACATGGGCCAGAAGAAGTCGACAATGCAGCCCAGGCAAAGGCCCAGCAACCCAGGCTAAACTGAGCTAACGGTTGACCTTCCCATCTGTAAGACCCTGACCAGCCCCACCGCGAGGCGGGATCCAAGGATGGGGCCCAGAGGAGCATGCTCGCCCAGACACCAAACAGCTGATCAGGGAGCCCCAGAGGAGTACCCTCGGTCAGCTCTTTGAGGCATGCACCCAGGCCGGGTGAGAGAGCAGCTCCGGGCCCCACCATCAGCTGTTTGGCAGCATCTTAGAGCCCGATCCTGATGGGCAGCAGGGGTCTGGGCATCCTGTCCTGTATCGACAGCTCCTCAGCCGACCCATAGTGTGGAGCGACTTGTGATGGCAGCCTCCACGCCAAGATTGCTGGGGGAGGGGCTGCTCATGTTAACTGCTCTCCCCGCCAACCCAAGGAGTGGTGACTGGACTGCTCTCCCCGCCAACCCGAGGAGTGGTGACTGGACTGCTCTCCTCGCCAACCCGAGGAGTGGTGACTGGACTGCTCTCCTCGCCAACCCGAGGAGTGGTGACTGGACTGCTCTCCTCGCCAACCCGAGGAGTGGTGACTGGACTGCTCTCCTCGCCAACCCGAGGAGTGGTGACTGGACTGCTCTCCTCGCCAACCCGAGGAGTGGTGACTGGACTGCTCTCCTCGCCAACCCGAGGAGTGGTGACTGGACTGCTCTCCTCGCCAACCCGAGGAGTGGTGACTGGACTGCTCTCCTCGCCAACCCGAGGAGTGGTGACTGGACTGCTCTCCTCGCCAACCCGAGGAGTGGTGACTGGACTGCTCTCCTCGCCAACCCGAGGAGTGGTGACTGGACTGCTCTCCTCGCCAACCCGAGGAGTGGTGACTGGACTGCTCTCCTCGCCAACCCGAAGAGTGGTGACTGGACTGCTCTCCTCGCCAACCCGAGGAGTGGTGACTGGACTGCTCTCCTCGCCAACCCGAGGAGTGGTGACTGGACTGCTCTCCTCGCCAACCCGAGGAGTGGTGACTGGACTGCTCTCCTCGCCAACCCGAGGAGTGGTGACTGGACTGCTCTCCTCGCCAACCCGAGGAGTGGTGACTGGACTGCTCTCCTCGCCAACCCGAGGAGTGGTGACTGGACTGCTCTCCTCGCCAACCCGAGGAGTGGTGACTGAGGGGGCCTTCCCTGGGGTTGGCCCGAAGAGTCACTGGCTAATTTGTTTTTATTGTTTTTTATTTTCTTAAAGCATTTGCTATCCAGCCCCTCCTGCCAAAGGCAGCGCGGGGCAGCTCACAATATATAAAAGTATAAAAACACACATCAAAATACACAAACAGCAACATAAAACATTTAAATAAGGGGAAGAGGGAAGAAGGGGGAAACATCCCCACAGGAAAAGAGATGGGGGGGCAGTGATTCTCTTTTCACCTACAGAATCACTCTCTGTTGCTGAATGTCTCTTGTGTGTTTGCATTTTTTCATTTGCATGATTTATTCACAAAATGTGCATTTTGTTGTTGTTGTTGTTTAAATTGTATAATTCACAGGGACCTGGTCACAAACCTTCATGCATTTGTTTGTCTTGTCAAGTCAAAGTAATCTGTAATAATGTCCTTTGACTAGTCCTGCTGCTAAAGCCATCTGCTTGTCAAACATCTCAGATACAGCGTAAACCCATCCACCTTGATTTCCCCTTGAATGTCAGCGCTCTCAGTCCTCTGAACTAATGCTTCGTTGCTCTGGTGTCTGTGTGGATCATTCAAAACAGGATTTTAAAACAGACAGGGAAAACTGGAGACCTGGAACGAGAAGAGTCCATTACTCTGAATACTTTACACTAAATAGAGGAAGTGTGTGGGAAGACCACACAAACTATGAACAGAGTATAAACAAGACAGCTGAATAAATGTTATATTAAGCCATGGTCTAGCAGCTGTCTTAAGGGAAAAGTTTAGTTTGTCAGAGAAGCACACGGGTGAGTCAACAAAAGCAGGATGTTTACTAACCATCACAGAAAATCAGCACACTGTAATTTTTTTATTTTTTTTTTAAATCAACACCAGTTTAACCAGGGAGCCTGGAATTGAAGTAATGGCATTGTCATCTAGAAAAACATCGGCAAACTCTCTATGCTACTTCTATAGCAGGGATGGGGAAACTTTTCTTGTCCATGGGCCACTTTGAATTAATTCAAGCTCCATGGAATGGATCGGCTCGAGCAGGTTTTATAGTCCACGTTTAGCTGAGTTGACAGAGGTTCACATGGGCCATTGTTTAAGTTGGTATGGGGATGAGACCTTTGACTGGTAAAGACTGGGGGGGGGGAGTGGGGAATGGATCACTCCATTAAAACTAGAGCTGGTAAAAGTATCAACAAACATGAGTCAAATTTCCGGTACCCGAATAAACCTCAAAAAACTGGGTACAAATTAGTACCTAATTTCAGCCCAAGTTAGGTATGTGTTGTCCCAGAATATTGATTTATAGTAGCAAATTTTTGTTTTTCAGTAGGGATGGGCGAACGCGGTTCAGATGTTCGGAGTTCGGACCGAACTCGGGTCTGTTTGGACGTCCGAACCGAACGTCCGAACCAAACTCTCGAATGACCGAACAGTTCGGTTGTGTTCGGATGAGTTCGAATGAGTTCGGGCGAAGGAAAAACGTCTTTTCAGGGGGGAAAAAAACAAGTTTCGGTTTCGGTCAAGTTTCAGTTTCGGCTAAATTTCATTTTCGGTTTGGTTTCGGTTTCGATAGTGCTGTTTTTGAATGTTCGGTCAAGTTCGGCCAACCTGAACTCGGCGGAACCGAACCATCAAACCCAAACTCGGGTTTCGAACCGAATGACCGAACATCCGAACAGCATTCTGTTCGCCCATCTCTAGTTTTCAGTACCAATCGGTCGGTGACTGGGAAAAAAAAAATCAGTAAATCTGTACAAGAAATTACCATTTTTTTATTAGGATATCCAATTGCTGATTGGGTAGCCCATCGAATACCTGAAGCGATACTCAGAAATACAGGTGTTACCTGCAGGTACCAAATTAGGTACCTGTTTTGACTCTAATTAGGATCTGTTGTGTACTTCTCTGAAATGACCCAAAGTGACCAGTATTGAAGACAGAATGCTCAGCTACATGGTTTGACCCAGTAGGCCATTTCTGTTCCTAGGACTAGAAGCCAGCATCCTTCTTACAACTTTGTGGATGACTACCAAGGAAACAATTGCAAAGTCATTAAGAAAAGAACATAGAATTGTAGGATTGGATGGTACCTCAGGCTCATCGAGTCCAACCTCCTGCTCCAGAACAGAATTTCCTCTACTTAAAGCACTACGGATGAAACTCAGTCTTGGATTTTTCTCAGTTATCATCAAGAATCACGGTTCTCAACTCATTTTAAGCGAGAAACAACCATTGAGAAAAATACCGATTCTCGATATTTCTCGGTCGAGAACTTTTTCTTGAAATATCGTTTACTCTTTACCGTTACTGTGGCGTTTACAATTTACCGCAATTTACTGTTTTTCATATATCAATTTAACATGAACCACTTAAGCGTTCTGCCTTCATCCAGGTAATGCAAAAAAAAAAATGAGGAAAAATTGCTTCTCCTTTCAGCCCTATACAGCACCATAGCCAGATGCTCACCCAACCAAGTTTTGACAACATCCAAGGAGGGAATTCTTCAACCTTCCTGGGCAGCTTATTCCATTGCCTAGCAGTTCTTGCAGATAGGTAGATCTTTCCTGATATCTAATGGAAATCTTCACGTCTATAATTGAAGCCCATTTCCTCTTGATCTATCTTCTGTGACACTGGAGAACAGAGATTCACTTTTCTTAGTGTGTCTGGCATCCTTTTAGATATTTAAAAACTGCTCTTATGTCCTCTTTTTGTCTTCATTTTTCTAGGTGGAACATCCATCCCCAATTCTTTCAGTATTTCCTCATCTGGTTTGTCTTCCAGCCCTTTTAACATCTTAATTGCTCTCTTCTGAATCGTTTCCAATTTGTCAACGTTCGGTATTTTCAGACGTTACGTGATCACGGTCAACCGCAGTTAATCCCCACATGGTGATCGCGATCACGGAACGTCTGTTGGGGGGAACGGAAGTTCCCACCCAGATGTTTACCCCCGTGAATCATGGTGGGGAATCACACTCACCACGCGAACGGCAGTCCCGGCGGGACCGGTGCCATTTGCGTGTTAATGTGATTCCCCACCGTGATGAAGGGGATCGTCACATCTGTCCCCCTGCCATGGCCCGGAATCCACGATGGGATTCTGGGCCATGGTCAATATGGGCGGGCGGGGCAGCGTGGGGTGGGGCGAGGCTGTGCAGCCCCACGTTGCGCCGCACAGCCCCACCACCCCCCAGATTCCCCACCAGGATCGGCCAACACATCTGTTGGCCCGTTATGCGGTGACCCCAGCAGGGAATCAAAGGGGTGATTCCGTGCCGGGGCCAATCAACCCCATCACATCTGAAAATACCCACTGTTAGTTGGATTTGGATCAGCCCGTATGATGCCACGGGAGTCTTGATGGATCAACCCAGCTCTTTATCCATATGCTGATTATCAGATGATGGTGAACCGTAATAAATCACAAATTATCAGCTTTGGTCAAAAATAATGTAAATACAGATGTACTATAGGTAACCAAATTCTTCCACAAGCAACATTTTATGTATACTTGGGAATCCATTTTACAACCTCAGGCTCATGGTCTTCACGTAATGAGAGCAAAGGCTAGAAACTCAACGGCAGGCTTAATAAGATTCTATACAGCTTCTAAATACCCAAATGTCCCTCTGGCAGTGGATGTGTTTAAGGCTAAACCTTTGGCGCAACTCTTGTACGGGGCAGAACTTTGCTTCCATGCGTTCGACTTAGAGATGGAAGTAGTCCAAAATAATTTGAGGAATCCTAGGGACCTCCAAAGTCACCCTGATTTCTATGGTTCGTTCAGAGATTGGGTTACCTCCAATAAGGAGTCAGGCAAGCCTTAAAGCTTTCCTCTACTGGATTAAACTCCAGAGTCAAGCATGCACAAGACTTCCAAATATGTGCTGGAGACGGAGAGAGCAGAGCTATCAGGAGAGCGGGAAACAGTACACATGGTGGAAAGCATTTTTATCTCAATCATTGACTGTAGGCTTATCCCCTCTTTTCTGCTCAACTCTTCAACCTCCACAGGTTTTATATTGAAGCAAAGACTGCAGGACATAGCAGCGCAAGAAGATATTGTGAAAAATTATTTGCAGCGAGTGGCCCCTTTTTATCTCTCACCCTCCGCGCCTCAGAGCGATCCCTTCGTTCCACCGGGGGCACCTTTCTGGAGGTCCCCCGTGTAAGACGGGGGGGCCACAATGGAGAGGGCGTTCTCAGTGGCCGGGCCGCGTTGTGGAACTCCCTCCCGGAGGAGGCTCACCTGGCCCCGGGCCTGTTGGCCTTTCGACGCATCTGTAAGACTTGGCTGTTGCGCCCAGGAGGGGAGGGGGGGTAATTTTTGTGGGGGGTGTTTTAAATCTGTTTTAATTATTATGTTTTAGTTTTTTTATGTTTAAAAATTGTTTTTATATTATGTTGGAAGCTGCCCCGAGAAGCCGTAGGCATGGGGGGCGGCGTCATATAAATATAATGAAATTAAAAAATAAATAAAAAATAAAGGGTGTATTTGTGCTAGAATATTATTTGATCCATATCCAGGTTTTTCAGCTAAGAAGGACTTTGACTGCAGTTAGATTCCAATCGTTTGAATCAGCGATTACTTTAGGAAGATATGCTGGAGCTGTTTACTCCCGAAACATATGTCCATGCTCTGTTGGGGTTGTTGAGGATCTTATCCATGTATTAAATGTTTTTCCCTTTATATGATGCCCCTAAGAGCAACTTGGATAAATGTGGGTTTTTTGGGGGGAAAGACCTTTTCTGTGTCAGAGCTAAAGTTATCTTTTCTATTGAAAACAAAAGATATTGCAGTTTTGAAAGCAGTAGCTAGATATTTTCAATTAGCTTGGCACAAAAGGCAGGCTCTCTAATTGATATGCTATCTGAAATTATAGTCTGTTTTTATTTTATTATTTTTTATTGTCTAGTTAATCATTGTTTTCAATGTATTCACTAATGGTGAATGGCTAAATAAATATTTATTTATTTATCTTTAAAAATTTGATACCCCGCATATGTTACCGACTATACTGATTACACGTTTCCGCTTTCCCTTGGGCCACAGCACTTCTTCAGAATACAACATTTCTCAAAGCTCTTACTATCTATTAGGGGGTTGGGGGGGGGGAAGTTGAAGATTCCAAGCTTTCTTTAATTTACTTTCTATTGGCACCTAACACTGTTACACTCAGACTGCCAAAGGAAAACAGAACCGACAGGAGAATTACTAATGACTCTCGCCTTTTAGGCAACAGCAATTTTGCAAGGTTTCTCCGAGCTGCCTGTAGTACATGACTCATGGGAATATTATTAGATCTGCTTCAGAAGTCATCACCGAATGCCTGTGCCAGGGTTTAAGAAGCTAGGATTGGATTTTCTTCATTCAGGAGCCCCTTGGGCACATTGACACAAGACAGGCTGGATCGTTGAAGAAGGGCAACTTACTCGGCAAGCTTTTAAAACGGGAATTTATTGTGACAGAGAAGGATGGTCCTCAGCTGTCATAGCATGCAAACATGTCCGAGGTAGTGGCTTGGAAACAAATCAGTTAGGCATCTGTCTTGAATAGGGCTGAAATGAGAATCAATTTGTTTCTCCTGAAAATCTCATGAGAATTGAGCATCGTTACCAAGATCTCAGGACAATCTCGGTAACGGTTCATGATCTCGGTCAGGAATTTTTCCCAGTTTAACTTTTACTGAGATTTACCGTTTACTGTGTACTGCTTACTGTGTACCGCATTCGTCCCAGTAATACGCATGCACAAAAAAGACACCACGATTGTTCTGCACATGCACAGTCCTCTTCCAAGATGGCACCAGCACCATTTTGGGAAAGGAAAGCCATTTTGCACATGTACATTACTGGGATGAACGCGGTACATGGCAAGCGGTACATGGTAAATCAGTATATGGAACATGGTAAACCACGGTACCCGGTAAATCATGGTAAATGGTAAATTGAGAAAATTCCTCAACCAAGAAAGTGTCAAGAACCAGGGTTGTCTTGATTATTGATTCTCACTTAAAACCAGTCAAGAACTGTGATTCTTGGTGAGAATCAAGAAAAAAAATCAAGATCAACTTTCAGACCTAGTCTTGATAAACAAGTAGCTACCTTGGTTTTCAGTGCAGCGTTATGTCAAATACTCAGCATTATGGTCTAGTAATTTATTATAAGAACATAAGATGTGCCATACTAGCTCAGACCAACGATCCATCTCATCCAACACCCTGCCTCCAACACTGACCAGCTTCATTTACTTCAGATAAGCCATTGTTTTGGCTCCATTATCTTTCATTGCTTTATCAATTAACCATATTGGCAAATTGGCCTTACCACACAGCAACCCAGAACGACTGCCCCAGGGCCCATTATTTTCTCTACTTCTGGGGGGCCACACAGTAGGTAGGAATCCTGTTCCCCTCTCAGCAGGGCCCCAAACAGGGCCACATCTAGGGCCCCACATTGGGAGCCCATAATGGGTGCAGAGCTGTGGGGGAAGGGAAGGACTACCAAGGACCCCATATTTTAACCTTCTTCTTGGGCTCCATGAATTCTAAGGTTGGGCCTCCTAGCATATATTTCTTTCTCTTGCTATGTTCTTTGATTTGTGGAATCTTCTTAATTCTTTAATACGCTCAGGGGGTTTGTGTGTGTGTGTGTGTGTGTGTGTGTGTGTGTGTGTGTTTAAATAATCTCCAAGCCCCTCTCAGACATTCATTCCCCATGATTGCTCCATTTGGCTTTA
Organism: Sphenodon punctatus; assembly: GCA_003113815.1. Lineage (NCBI taxonomy): Eukaryota > Metazoa > Chordata > Lepidosauria > Sphenodontia > Sphenodontidae > Sphenodon > Sphenodon punctatus. The sequence continues at coordinate 178,180 of QEPC01014492.1, forward strand.
ATTACTTTCCTTCCTTTTGCATAGTTCCCCTTTTAAAAGTTAGACACTATTGTGGTAGATTTATTTGGCATTCTTCATTCTGTAAGTTTGTTAAATTTAACATATTGTGATCTCTATTACCATGCAGCTCCATTGCTGTTGCTCCTCACACCTGATCCTGTGCCTCACTTAGGATGAGATCCAAAGTTGCTTACAGGTAGATCCAAAGTCACTTAAATGACTCACATTAAATGTAGGGTGTTTTTTCTACATTGTTAGTATGAATAACTTTATTCAGCGTGGCAATACGCCATTGCTTTAAGATACAATACATAAAGGAACCATAAAATAAAATAAAATCCTTAAACAAAATCTAAAAATACCATAAGTACTACTACACACTATATACAGCTACAAGGATACATAAATTTACATTGTTAGTATTGTTATTATTATTATTATTATAAGCATTTATATAGCGCAAGCGATGTGCCTGCTGCTTTACAGAGAATAAGATAGACACGGTCCCTGCTCAAGAGCTTATAATCTAAAGACAGGGGGAGGGAAGACAGGGAAGGGGGAACAGAGGGAGAGACAAGGAATGTGACATTCATGAGGATGCGAGAGCTCAGCTACACATTCTTGGCTTGGTTACAGTAAATTGGGAGTTTACAGATAACAGGTGGGGATAATCCTGGGTGGGGATGCTTAGCAGGAGTTCGGGAGGGTGGAGCGGAAGAGGTGGGTTTTGAGGAGGGACTTGAAGGCCTGGAGGGTGGGGGCAAGGTGGACAAGGGCAGGAAGGGAGTTCCAGGTGTGTGGGGCAGCGAGAGAGAAGGGACAAAGGCAATTGGGAGAGCAGGGGAGACGTGGGAGGGTGAGGGAGGGGATAGAAAAGGAGCGGAGTGCTCGAACGGGGTTCGGAGGGACATCAGGGCAGAGAGGTAGGGGGGAGCGAGGTTGTGAAGGGCTTTGTAGGTGAAGACGAGGAGCTTGTGCAGAATGTGCTCAGGAAGAGGGAGCCAGTGGAGAGAGGAGAGGAGAGGCTGCACATGGTCAAAGCAACGCGCTAGGTGGATGATCCTGGCAGCAGAGTTTTGAACAGAGATGAGGGAAGAAAGGTGAGAGCGGAGAAGGCCAGAAAGGAGGAGGTTACAATAGTCGAGGAGTGAGATGACTAGGGCGTGGATGAGAGTTTTGGCAGAGGAGACAGACAGAAAAGGGCAGATCTTAGCAATGTTGTGGAGGGAGAAGCGGCAGAATTTGGCAACGGAGTCAATCTAGGGTTTGAAGGTGAGGTGCGAGTCGAAGATGAAGCCCAAGCTGCGAGTTTGGGGGACAGGGAGGATGGAGACCCCAGTCAATGGCAATTGATAGGGAAGAGGGAGAGGAAGGATTGGGAGGGAAGATAAGGATTTCAGATTTTCCATGTTCAGTTTGAGTTGGCGTTGAGACATCCAGGCAGAGATATTGGAGAGACAGTTGGTGAGACGAGCTTGGACAGAGGGGGAAGGAGTGGAGAGATAGAGTTGAGTGTCGTCAGCATATAGGTGTCAGACCTCGGGGGCGCCGCCCCGCCCCCCGACGCTGGCTGCCGGTGGAGAGCCCCGCCTCCTGCAGCCTGGAGTTCGGGCTGCTGCATGGAGCACCACCGCCGCCGCTTGCTGCCTCCCCAGGTCCTGACGATACGCGGCAGGTGGGGCCTCCTGCTGACGTTGCGGGGCCCCGCCCCCCCCACGCCTCTCTGAACGCCTGCAGGTGCGTGCGGGGGCGGAGCTAGCCCTTCATCTACTGGCAGTTTACAGAGCTCTGTGCCGGTGAACAGAGCGTGTGTGTCTGTGGAGATTGGCCCCCCTGCCTGACAGCTAAGTACCCCAATAACTTTTGATTGCCGTGTATTATTGCTTTGCCTTGTGTTTCCCAGTATGTGCTCCCTTTACCCCCCTTGTGATTGCCTCGTTTGGACAATAGAGAGCGTGGATCCCGGTACAAGTGGTGTTTGGAAGAACCCTTCCCTCTCCTTCCTGGTGAGAACGAACGAGCTGCAAGGGCCTGCGGGCCAGGGTGCATTCCCCCTCCCCCTCCTGGGCTGGGTTCCTTGTTTCCCTCCCTCTTCTGAGTGCAAGCCCTTGGCTACTGTCCCTCATACCTCCGGGTCCCCCGCCCTGTTGACCTTCACCATCCCTCACCAGAGTACCCCCCTTGTGATAGTTGAAAGCAGTGATTGTGTGAAACCCCTTTCCTTGATTAGCTCTGTGCCCTATGATGATAGGGGCCTAAGCTCTTGGTGCGAAAGCATGCTGAGCGGCCCACACACTATCCTGACGGGCAACTGGGAGCCGCATCTACCCGAACAGAGCCGTTTGAGTGAGCCAGGTGCGTGCGGGCGAAAGATTCCCCCTCTCCTCCTCGTATTCCCTGCCCCCACTGACAATAGGGGGTATTGGAAGCCGTGTGAGGAAATGAGTTTGCCTAGAGATTGGGTGTAGATAAAGAAGAGAGGGCCAAGGACAGAGCCTTGGGGAACCCCGACCAAGAAGGGTAGGGAGGAGGAAGGGGAGGAATTAGGAAGAGATACATTGAAGAAGTGGTCAGAAAGGAGAACCAGTCAAGGACAGAGTCCCAGAATCCAAGGGAATGAAGCGATGCATGCAGGTGCAATGGATAACAGTGTCAAAGGCAGCAGAGAGATCAAGGAGGACAAGAATAGAGTAAAGGTGGCTGGATTTAGTCACAAGAAGATCGTTGGTGATCTTAGCAAGAGCGGTTTCAGTGGAGTGAAGGGGGCAGAAGCCAGATTGGAGGGGGTCAAGGGAGGAGTTGGCGAAGAGGAGGTTGAGGCAACGGGAGGAGACAACCCGTTCAAGGAGCTTGGAAGCAAAAGGGAGGAGCGAGACAGGACGGTAATTAAAGAGTTCAGAGGGATCCAGAGTGGACTCTTTGAGGATGGGGGAGACAGTGGTGTGTTTAAAGGCAGAAGGGAAGGAACCGGTAGAGAGGGAGAAGTTGATGATGTGCAGGAGGGGAGGGGCGACGGTGGAGGCAATGGAG
>QEPC01014492.1:181257-202101 GCA_003113815.1 Sphenodon punctatus
GGGGGGAAGAGTAGGGGGAGAGGACTTGGAAGCGATATCCAGGCGGATCTTGTCAATCTTAGAGGTGAAAGAGAGAGCAAGATCCTGAGTGGAGAAGACCTATAGCTCCAGTAGTTAGTTACTAGTACTTTATTAATTATTATTGATTTATATCCCTCCCTTTTCCCTAAGGACTCAGGGCAGCTTACAAGAAATGTAAAATCACACACACACCCTTTATAATATAAAATACAACAACCCAAATCACAGGTTACAAAACATTTAAAACTCAGTTCAAGATTACAGTCTTGCCTCCCACATCCCTCTGCCCCCCTCAAGGAGAGGTCAGAGCTTGACCCTTTGTGTTTCCCACCCATGCCAACAAACACCTCCCCTCTCATAGAGGGGTCGGAACGTAACCCTCTCCCTCACACCCCCACCCCCATGCACCCAACCCCACCTCACAGAGGGGTGCAGACAGTCACCCCCATTCCTCCTTTAAAACTCACCACCCACACACACTTCTTCCCCATTCCTATGCCTTAAAAACATAAAACTCATCAATGAAGGTCTAAGGTATAAGAATGTTCAATGTTCAAAGTGCTTTATAATTCTTGTCTAGTTCACCCTCACAACAACCTGTGAGGTAGGTCGTTATTATTCCCACTTTACAGATGGGGGAATTGGGGCTGAGAGTGACGTGCCCAAGGGCCACCAGGGAGTTCATGGCTAAGATGGGATTTGACCCCTGGTCTCCCATGGAGCTCATAAGGCTACCTACCTTTTTTTCTGTCTTTTTCTTGTAGGTGAAATTGGAGTAATAATGTACCACAATTTCATTTCAATTTAATTTTGTACCCCGCAGACACACACAATAAAGAGAGAGTGTGTACTCTCTCACACACACACAATAAAGGTGTCTTGTAGCGGATTACACAATATGCACCAATGAAATACAGTAATATAAATAAATACATAATCATCTAAACAATAGATCAGATATCAAACCCAATAGCGGTCCATTTGACGAAAAGGGAAATGTACAAACCCAACCCTCCTCCCCCCAAAACCCCAATCCCCTCCCCCCGCTGCCTGCTCACACCAGGCACCCCCTTCCCTCACGCTGCACCCACCGACGCCGTCACCCCTGGGGCTGCCCTCGGAACCTCCCCCCTCTCTATCCCAGTCCCATCCATTTCACCCCACAACTCACGACTCCAAGAGGCTCTGCTACAAATGCACGGGCCTACAGCCCTGCCCAACAGCAGCAATGGATTAGCCTGGCCCAACTGAGCCAGCATCCGGACAATGAGACAATAACCATTAGCATAACAAGAGGGGGAGCTGAGATGAGAAGAGAAGAGACTACTTCCCTGAGATTTCTGAGGTGGGGAGGGAAGGAGGAATCTCTTTGTGGCAAAACAGCCAGGGAATCCAACCCAAACTTAACCAGAAGCCTTCAAGCAAGCTGCGACGCAGCAACTCACAGCTGCAGTGAGCAACCAGCTAATCAGGGATTAGTAACACAGGTTGCAGCTGCAGTTCCACCCTCCTGATGTAGGAGAGCCAATTGGAAGAGGAGGAGGAGCCTAAGAAAGCCAAGAGCTGGCGGCTGAGGGGAGAGGGCGGTTGGACGGAGGAGTTGGTGGGGAAGGGAACTCTTTGGTCCTCAAGCCAAACTGACTAAAAGACCTCTTTAAAAAGCCTGTGAGGATCCAGTCCTTCAAACTCCTGGTCAGAGTCGACAGACAGCGTGGGAGACGCAGGTGGGATCTGCCTATGAGGAGGAATATGGGGTTTTTTTGTGACTTTAAAGCAAAGTGAATAGGCTTCAGGCCTGAGATGGGACATTATTCCTTTTGAAGGTTTTCTAAGAGTCAGTGACTTGTGATACCAGACAAGGAGGCTTATCTTTTGTTATGCTCTGATTTGGGGACCTGCCTTATGTGGAAGAAGTGACATACCCCGTGGTAGAGGCGGGTTGTAAGGTGTGCAGGGAGAACCGAGAAAATCGCCGCAGTGGGGCTGATGTATATGCTATTAGCCAGAAAGAGGCCAAATACTCTTGTCAGGCCAGAGGGGGACCAGACTTTACTATTAGCTTGGAGAGGAGCAAAAGACTATTCTAAGAGCCCTAATAGGGCCAAACACAGAAACAGACTGAGAAGGGCCGAAGTGAGAAAAGAACATTTTGCGTCCCCGGTCGAGCTACTTCCCCTAGAGACTCTGGAAAACCCTTAAGAGTCTGACCCGTGGACAGATTTAGGGCTACTTCTGCTGCCGAAACACCCTTCTTTCCAGCCAGCGGTCAAGGAAGAGGAGGCCAACCTACTGGCTTTCCTGCCATTTTCAAAAAGGCAGTGGGGCAGCATGGGGAGCTACTCTGGAGTATGTCCTCTTTAATCAGGAGTACACCCCCACACACACACAAGAACCTGCTCCCTCCTTCACTGTAGACCCTGGATTCAGGTGGACATGGCATGGGGGTGGGGACTTTAAAATGAAGTAGAGATCATGTATCGCTGGGTGACGCCATCCATATGTTACCCTCACAGTGTCTCTTTCCTCAGGTATTTAAGGGAGTTAACTTGTTCCTCAACCTGGAGCGGCGTTATTTTATTTATTTAAAATTTTAATATTCTGCCCCCTCCTGCCAAGGCAGCACGGGGCAGTGTACAATACAAAAACAACACTATAAAATATATCATATACACACATACAATTCCAGAAAAACAGCAATTCTTCCCAACGGGTCGTCATACCCCTCTAACCCAACACCACCCCTCCCCCTACTAGTCTCCCGCACCTGGCGGAACAACCAGGTTTTACATTGATGCCTGAAGGAGGGAAGGTCCCAGGCCAAATGAACCTCCACTGGGAGGGAGTTCTACATCGAATGAGAATGCCCTCTCCAATGGGATGCTAGCCCAGCTTGGCTCGGTTCAGCCCGGCCACCGTCATGACTGCACGTTTGTTCTGCGCCCACCAGATGTGGGGGCGTCCAGGCCGGAAATGTAGGCCCAGATCACAGTGAGTCCACAGTCTCCTCCCAGCTGCCACCCAGCCAGGCCAGAACGGACGAACCGGGAAGGAACATTTATTCCCGACCCCAGCTCCTTCTAGCTTGAGTGGTTGCCATGGCTGTAATAGGCCCGCCATGGCTGCCCATCATGGGAGGAGGGTAGGGGGACACTAGGAGCATGGGGGGGGATGGCTGGGTGGTCACACACCTCTGGTGGGCGCAGAACAAACGTGCGTCGTGATGGTGGCCGGGCCACACCCCCACATCACTCCCCACCCCTTCCTTGGCCGGGGGAGGCCCCGGGCACATGTGTTCCCGCAGCTGGAACTTGCACAACCAGGGGAAGTCCACCCCCCTCAGGTAGGGTTAACGGACATGCGTCATGTCAGTTAACACCCAGTGTGGGTGATGTTTGGAATGTCTGACGAACACACACGCTGACTCATCTTTTAGAAAAAGGGAAATGTTACCATAACCGCTGTTTTATATTCAATGAACATCCCCTACAGGGGTTGGGAGTTAAGGCCGTGTAGGCTCACATGCTATGCCTGCACTAGTCCTAGTTTACTCATGAACCCCAGGTTATGTATTTTCTTTGGTTGACCAAGGCTCTTCTGAATTGCTGAGGGCCTTCCCAAGTGTTTGAAGCTCTGACAGCCTGTATTTTACACCAGCGGTTTCCCCAGCTATATTGTCATTTTAAGCTTATTCCAGGACCCCATGCCCTGGGGAACTCCCTGCCACCCCAACACATGGGTCCCCGTGAAGCCACAAAGTTTGCATCTGGTGATTAGATGGCAGCTTTTTAAAAGAAATCTGATTTAGATCTGCCCACCATCCCCCATGCCTTGAGGCTAGACTACTGCAATGCGATCTCCATGGGGCTGCCTTGGTGACCGTTTGGAAGCTGCAGTTGGTGCAGAACGTGGCGGCTTGGCTCCTATCAGGGGTGGGTCACCAGGAGCACATTCCACCAGTGCTCTGGAGTCTACATCTTTCCGGGCACAATTCAAGGGGCTGGTTTTGACCTTTAAATACCTAAATGGCCTGAGCCCCAAGTATCAGAAAAACTGCCTCTTGCCCCATGTTTAGGGTTACCATACTGCCCCTTTAATAGAGGACACTTATGAAAAATACATGGTGCAGGGCTGCATTGATATTCCAGTGCAGTTACCGCCTTAGAGTTACCGCCTGCCCAACAAGGGCACGCAGAGAGGCTTTCATGTGACTGACGCACAATTATTTATTTATTTTAAAAGTTCACTCCGGCGTTCACCGAAGGCTCGGGACAGTTTAACCCTCCCCCCATAGTAAAAATACAAAACAATATAGTAACATCACCTGAAAAACTTACCCTCACCTAAGGTGGCCGTACCTCCCTTTTAAAAGAGGACTCTTATGAAAAATACATAGTTCAGGGCTACACTGGAACCAATCCAGCCCTGCAACACGTATCTTTCATAAGCGTCCTCTTTCAAAGGGGAGGTCTGGCCACCCTAACTTCACCCCAAAACCCCACCCAACCTCTATCCTGCCTGCTAAGTGTTCTGCAAAAAAGGGAAGGTTTTACACTGCTTCCAGAATATGCTCAGTAGGGATGGGACTATCAGCGAATTATCAGTTACCAGTTTTAACGGTATCGGATTAATCTGATATCGGATTTATCGGTATCAGTATATCGGTTTGTTAACATTGCCGATTTTTCAGATCTTTAACATTGCGGCTATTGTTAAAATGGCCGCAAAGTTAAAGATCCGAAAAATTGGCAATGTTAAAAAAATGATATACCGATACCAATATTATCGGTATTATCAGATTAATCCGATATCACCAATTATCAGCATTATTGGATTAATCTGATACCAATAGTCCCATCCTTAATGCTCAGACTTGGACTGTGATGGACCTCTGGGGGAAAGAACTCCTCCCTTGAAGACCCTTGTCATACGGACAACATTGGCTGGTGGTACCCGCAAGAAATCGACCCCTGACCGACTGCAGGGGTCGCAGTGGAGCATGGATGGAGAGGCGGTCCTTCAAACAGATGGGGCCCAACCTCCCCTTGAAGGTTTGTCTAAACCCGAACCTGTTCATCTTCTGGAGGGGGAAAGTAAAACCTTATTGATTGGCCAGGCATTTGGTGGACAGGGATTCAGACAACAGTAATAGCGGGTGAGGGGCTTTCGCTGTTCTTATTTGGTTTTATTGGGGTATTTTAATATTTGGGTTTATGTAGCAGGCCAGGCTGTTAGTAGCCACCTGGCCCTTTAAGGAGCAACGCCCTGCTAACTGCAGGGGCAGGGTATAGATGAGAATAGCGACTCAGCAGGCGCCAGTAATATAGGGGGACAGCGCCTAAGCAGCCAGCAGCTGTGTAAGCTGCTGAGTGGTTGATTGAGACTAGCTGGGACCTGGGTTTCCACACGGCAACGGTTGCCCAAGGCCTTAAAGAGAGAGCTAGAGCTCAGTTGGAGGGGGCTAACCAAGAAGGCAGAGGCCAGGAATAGAAAGACTTTGTCAAAGGTAACTGGGTGCAGGAGGGAGCGTGCCAGCAGAGCCTGGGTAGGAGACCCAGATACAGAGAGGCTCACACCTGGTCTGAGGTGGGACAGCCGCCCACCAGAGAAGTCCCAGGCCTCAAAGATATGGACTATGTCAATAGGCTGCATGTTGGTGGAGGATTGCTAGTGGAGGAACACGCTTTGTGGTCTGGGGTGCGGATCCTGCAGGGACTCATCCTCAGGGCCTGGCCCCATTACAGTTTATTTGTGTGTGGTTTTGTACTTATTTATATAATGTGTAGCCTTCTCTGAGCCGCAATGGAATAGGTGGGATAAAAATGTAAATAAAATAAAATAATCTGGATCTGGCCCAATTTGGTAATATCAGTCTCTCAACTTGATTTCCTTTACCCATCACTACTGGCTGCCTAGGAAACAAAGATTTATTCCTTCTCGCCATACTGTGTTCTGTCTAGCTCCCTACACCTCCACATGTATCCTGCTCTGTGCAATCAGCTTTAATTGCCCTTAATCCCACACATTGCTTGGAGGAGACTGCCCCCCTTTTATTTCCCACTAATGTACAAATGCGAGCTGTCGTTTTGCCAGTGGGAAAATAAGATGGTGGTTAAGCTTCTTGGTCTGTAATTAGTGGGTGTCGCATAATGAGCGCAGCAGATCAACGGAGAGAGATCGTGTTAATCTGGTAAAGGCAGCGAACAGAACAAGATCTCAAAAGGCAATTGCAATGACGAGTGGCCTCTGTGTATGAGGCTGGGCTGTAATGAGTGGTTTGGTCATCGGACCAAAACAAGATTCATAACAAAGGGGCTGGATTCCATTCAGATTATAATCCTTTCCTTTCTACGGAGTCAAAGGAAGCTGTATAGGGAGCACGTAAGGAAAAGAACAGGCAGAGATGTAATGGGCAAACCCATCAAATCTAAATGATCCAACTTGCAATGAATGAAACAGGCACCAACCACTCTTCATTAGTGCTGAAGTCCTTCAGCTAAGTGGTCTGAAGGATGAAGCCTATGACTACTGGGAATGAAGAACAGAGAACAGATCCCTCTGTACGTGACCTGTTTTTGTCCAATTCTCTAGAAGCAGCATTGCTGCCCACTGTGGCAGAGAAGATAGATACTAGACTAGATCAACGGTGAGTCTAACCCAGTCTGGCCATTCTTAGAGTGCGATGCAGCTAGGCCCCGTCTCCAGCACTAGGGGCCATGCACTGGTGGAGAGCTGAGGAACAGCATGCGACCGGACGCGAGGGTGAATGGGCAAAAACAGAGCTCCACCAGCCAGATTGCCACACACCCTCCAATGCCGTGGTGGCCACTCCCCGTTTGCCAACGGTTGAGTAGGTGGCACAGCCTATGGAAGGGGTTCCCAACCCACTGGATGAGCCCCACTGGGGCTGTGGGCATCCCGCCGGGGTACCCCACCATGGGAAAGCCCATCAGCCCCCACCCCACCCCCCGTAGCAAACTGAACAGCTGCACCAGTGCCAACTTACTTCTGCTGAGAGCAGGAGTACGTCTTGTGCAGCCATTGGAAACAGTCACTGGCTGCCTTGACCCTTAGAAGCCGCTGCACATCCACCTAGCCAGCCCCTGAACCCTACAACACTCGCCCTAGAGCACAAAAGACCTGGACAGTCCCCTCTGTAACCTGAATCCTGTCCCAGCGCCATAGCACACAGAGATCTAGGGTGAATGATGTGGGGTTTGGGTGCTGGCCAGGTGGGCGGGTGTGCAGTGACTTCTGAGGGTCTTCAGAAAACCCTACAAGTCCCATGGATGGGGTTAAAGCCAATATGACAGTAAGGGCACCATTCCATATTCAAGTTTATTTATTTATTCATTTTATTTCAATAATCTTATATCCCGCACCCTCCTACTCATGCAGCAGCTTGGAGCGGCTTGCAATCCACAATATACAATATAAAAAATATATAAAACATAAAATATAAAATTACATATAAAAACTCAGTAAAAGCTGGAAATAATAAAGCCCTTCCCCAAGGCCTGGTAAAACACCCAGGTTTTACACTGTCTTCAGAAAGAGGGGAGGTCTGGGACTAGGCGGGTCTCCGTTGGGAGGGAATTCCACAGCCTAGGTGCAGTCACCGAGAACGCCCTCCCCATCATCTCCACCCGGGACACCTGGGGGGCCTCCAGTTGGGCTCCCCCAGTTGACCGCAGGGGCCGCACCAGGGCCCGGGGCATGAGGCGGTCCCACAGGTAGGCAGGACCCAGGCCATATACGGCTTTATAGGTCAAAACCAACACCTTGAATTGGACCCGGAAGACAATAGTCAGACAGTGGAGCACTGGTGTAATGTGCTCACGACGACCCATCCCCATAAGGAGACAGGCTGCTGGCCCATTAGCTGCAGCCTCCAAACAGTCACCAAGGGTAGCCCTACATAGAGTGTGTTGCAGTAGTCCAGTCTAGAGGTGATGAAGGCAGGGGTGTAGCTAGGGTAGAATGGGCCCATGGACAAGAAGTCAAGATGGGCCCCCCCTTGTATCCTGCCAGCGGGTCTAAGGGTGACGCCCGACTCGGCGGACCTCAGGGCGCTGCTATCAAACACACAAGACACCCAAAATACAGCCAGCCTATTAAGTGCATTGTGCCCATGCAAAGAGACATATATATATTTATTTTTTATTTATATTTATTTATATAAAATTTGTATCCCACCCCTCCTGCTCACAGGGCAGCCTGGGGTGGCGATCAACAACTATAAAAACAATAAAACATTTAACGCAATTAAAAATTCCATATTATTCAGGGAAAACAAAGCAAAACACTCCCTCCCACCCAACCCCTACCCATCACCAAAGGTCTGTCGGAATAGCCAGGTCTTACATAATCGTCGAAATGCCAGGACAATGGGGGCCCACCGAGTCTCCTCTGGGAGCGAATTCCACAGCACAGGGGCAGCCACCGAAAAAGATCTAACATCAGTGGCCACCCGTCTCATCCGGGGAACCTCCAAAACGGCTCCCATGGACGATCTCAGGGGTCGCATGGGCACATGGGGAGTGAGGCGGTCCCGCAGATAAGCAGGCCCCAGGCCGTGAAGGGCTTTAAAGGTTAAAACCAGCACCTTGAACTTAGCCCAGTGCTTTATAGGCAGCCAGTGCAGAGCCCGGAGCACAGGTGTCATGTGCTCCCTGCGGCCAACCCCAGTAAGGAGACGGGCCACAGCATTCTGCACCAGCTGCAGCCTCAGGACCAGCTTCTTGGGCAGCCACACATAGAGCGCATTGCAGTAATCCATCCTTGAGGTGATGAAGGCATGGATGACAGTGGCGAGGTCGGAATCTGAGAGATACAGTCGAAGCCACTGGATAAGATGTAACTGCCAAAACGCACTCCCAGCCACAGCCAAAACCTGAGATTCCAAGCTGAGCCGTGAATCGAGGAGCACACCCAGACTCCACACTTGAGAGACCATGGGAGGGCAACCCCCCCCCAACAAGAGGCGATCCAATCACCCCTAGGCCCCCCAAGCCCTCGCCCACCAACATCATCTCCATCTTGCCAGGATTGAATTGCAGATGGCTCAATCTTATCCAAGCCCCCACAGCTGACAGGCACTGGGAAAATAAGGAGACTGCGTGACCTGGGTCGGGAGAAAAAGAGAGGTCGAGCTGAGTGTCATCAGTATACTGATGACACTGAATGCCCTGAAACCCTCTCACGATCTCCCTTAATGGCTGCATATAGATGTTAAACAAGAGGGGGGACAGAATGGCACCCTGCGGGACTCCACATGTGAGATCCCGGGGGGGGGTGTTTACCTGGTGGAGCCGTGTAAAAAAGGCCTGTGAGGAGTCACTCAAAGAAGAACAGAAGGTTGCTGCCTTGTAAACAAGGTTCTTTGAGATGTCCTCTAACATTTTCCCAACACCCACCCTTCCAGCCCTCCATGGAATTTTCTTTTATTCCTAGAAAGGGTTGGAAGGAACTGTAATTCTGAGGGGGAGAGTGCTTTTTATACTAGAGGAGCTTGAGACCATCACGTGGTCTATTATTTGAATAGGGTGAGCATTCACAACCCAGTTGTGAGAATGTGTAGAGACATCTCGAAGAACCTTCTTTACAAAGCAACAACGTTCTGATCACTTACATGGGGAGGAGTTTGTTTACAAATAGCTTTATCTCCTAGTCCAATCAGCAGGTGTCTGGGTGTCCTGCTGCTGCAGCAGCAGCAGCACTACCAGCAGGCAAAGACAGGTGAGGGATGGGGACCCCCCCCCTATGATGTGAGAGTGCCCTGCACCCAAGCCTCCTCCAGTCCAGTTCAGGTGCAGGGCTGCCCCCGCGAGGCCAGGTAACGGCCCCTGGGACCTAGAGACCCTCGGCTTTATGCTGGGTTCACTCAATTGACGCTATCCCCCTGGATGAAGGCATGCATGATGGTGGCCAGGTCAGAGTCCGAGACATACAGTCGAAGCCGTTGCATCAGATGTAACTGGCAAAAGGCACTTCTCACCACAACAGACACCTGGAGATCCAGGCGGAGCTGCAGATCAAGTGGGTACCCAGAAGAATGGGTAAACCTGTCAAATTAGTGGTACCTAACCCCTCTCAGACAGTTTGATCACTGAATGGTACCAATTAACTACTAGTTCAGATACCCATTATGATTTTACTATGTTACCGTTACTTTACTTTCTGGTTTTCCAATTTCATTTTTTCCTCCTTACCTGTTTCCATCCATTTCTGTTTCTTCTGTAATTGAGGGCACTGTTTTCCGATGGCTTAGATCCAAACATCTGACACTTAAGTTGTATTTCATTTTCCCACTTGGTCTTTTCTTCTGCCCTTCTCCCTTTTCTGTAAACTGAAAATAATGAAATGGTGGAATGATGGAATGTTGGAAACACAGAAAAATAGTTACAGGATAATGATACAGCTTATGATATGAGCTCATCAGTGATCCTGGCATGTAGTTACCAATTGGGTGACGGGCTACTCAAAAATGTGGGTAATACTCATAAGTTGACTTTAGCTCTACTCCATATCCCTGAGCCCACCGTGCACCAGCCAGTTGTCCAAGATTGTTGATGGCACCTCATTTTACAGCTGAGGTTGATAGGAGTAGATTTTACCCACTGAAACCAGCATTCTGGCTCAGGATACCCAGTTCTGCGTCCAAGGTGGTACGTCACTGGATCACCCTGGCTCTCCAACCATAGACAATACCAGCAACAAAAGCTGTTCAGCTGGATTCAGCGACTTGTGGAAGGCTGGGAAAGATGAACGCTAGGAGACATGGAGGATGGGCTGTCATGGTATCTTTGAGGGAAATTCTGTCTCCATTGCAGACAATAGCAATGCCCTATCTACAGCGCTAGAGTCTGATCTCAATGGACCTCTGGGCTGAGTATGAAGTGTATGGAGAGAAAGGACAGCACTTCAGGAGCTAGCCTGACCATGGGTAGACCTTGATCCGATTCTCTGCTCTCCCACAGCTTTGGGTGTGTCCCTGGCAGTTTGCAAAGCTCAAGCTGGTGGAGTCACAATCCATTACAGACAACCATAAACCAGTACTTAGGGCAATTCCATTTAGTAACAAACCAGGAACTCTGTGCACCCCCATGGCAGGATGAACTGGGGTGCCTCATCTGTACCTACTCCAGAAATCCTCTGGCCCCAATTACTGGGATCATTGGGGCTCAGTTAAAGGGACTGAGAAGTCCAGGTGGACTTAATAGGGTTAGTAAGACTGGTTGGGGCTGGTCAGGTGACCCAAAGTCCTCAGTTATAAAAGCTAGCATTGGAAAGCTCACAAAGAGACTACGAGGGAGGGAAGAGGAAGTCAGAGGGCTCTGCCTCCGGGGCAGACACTTTTCTGAAAGGCCCAAAGAAAGGGGCCAAGGAGCCTGTCCCAAGGCCATGAAGCATCACAGGGATGCCCCTGGGAACTAGCTGGCAAGGGGGCCAGGCCAGAGGTTCTCACAAGGGGAGTGAAGCCTAGGAAGAAGAGCTCATCCACGGGATGGGGCTTACCTCAGAAAGCACTGAGGGAGAAAAGAACCATATGGCAGGGAGTATGCCAGGCCATGGGGGTCAACATCTGCTGCCCTCCCTCCCTGAGTGGAGAAGGAATGGGGATACCCAGGCTGTATTAGTGGGTGTATCTGTATGTGGGAAGCTGAAGGCTGTGGAACACTGTGACTAAAGACATTTTTGAGGAAGAAAAATGTGTGGGGACGGATTCTGCATAGGGATCTGAGGGTAATTGCATAAAAGTCTTCTTTCTATAGAAAATCAGGTGAAGAAGTAGTCTGTGGGGTATTTTCAGACGTTACAAGATCACAGTTAACCACAGTGAATCCCCTGTGGTGGCCGTGATGCCCGTAACGTCAGTTTGATGCCCGCAGATGTTCACCACAGTGAATCACTGGCGGGAATCAAAATAACCATGATTCTGGACCTCTGGGCAGCTGGAGGTCCAGAACCATGGTAAGAGCGGGACTGGTTGGATTGGCCACAATCTGGGATGGGCCGAAGGTAACGTCTGTTACCTTAAGCCCTGCCCAGATCATGGCCCCAACCGTGGAACAGGAGGACAGGCTCCGAGGGCAGGTGGTATGGGGAGTGTGGGGGGGTGGGGTCATGAGGACACATGTCGTGCCACACAGCCCCGTCCCCTCCCCAATCCCCTCTGAGAATCAGGCCGGCACAACTAAAGGACGGCCGGCCGGATTCCTGACCAGGATCTGAAACGGATCCCGGTGCGTGGTTCAGCGTGGCAGGCCTCTGGGCCTGTCACGTCTGAAATTACCCTGTGCTGTGCATTCAGGTCAGAAAAGAACAGACACCTGCCTGTGCATCTCCCCCCACCCCCACCCCCTACACACACAGTCACTGAGTTTATATATTTATGCACACTTATTTTCACTCAAAATTTCCTCCTATCTCACGCTAAATGTATTTGCTTCCCACACAGCACTGTTTTGCAACCTCAATGTTTAGGTCTGGCACTTCCTCCCTATTGCATCGGACAGTTTGGGCACTGAATGGTATCGGACGGTTAACTACCAGTTCAGATACCCATTTGCCATGTTATTAGTACTGTATTTTCTGGTTTTCCATTTTTATTTTTTTCCTATCTGTTTCCATCCTCCCTCGCCTACAGCAGATACGAACAAAACAGCAGCTTTGGGGGACAAGCTAAACTTTCCATCTCACAGCATTCAAAACATCTGGAGTCAAAGTGAACCCAGACAGCTCGAATGATCCGTAACTTAGAACCTGTTATTTATTTAAAACTGGAACAAGTTTGCCACTTAAAATTGGAAAATCCAACTCAGATCTTGGTGTGCTTCAGCAAATATTCGAATTGGAACTTCTCACCTTTTTGAACTTTTCCATATTCGTTCATTTGCCAATTTGTTAGGTTTTGTTTGGTTTGGGTTTTATTAAGAATCCACACAGAGGGGATCTAGCAGAGAATCCACACAGAATCAGGCTAGAAAAGAACCACAGAGAATGGGGCATCAGAGAACCCTTGCAGGCAAATGGTGAACAGATAAACAATACACAGACAAATGACTAAAGTACATTTAATGATGAATATATAATAAGTAGGGTCGAATAGTGATCTCACATTTGCGAGATATGTTGTTGAAATCCCAGTTCTTGGTTCATCTCAGATGAACAGAGAACTGGGACTGTTTTGCAGAGTTCTTGGTGAGACAATTTTTTTTAAAAAAAAATCACGCATGTGTGAAATGGCCACCAGGCTGTTTTCTGCATGTGCAAAATGGCCACAGTCCTTAACCAAAATGGCAGCAATAGCGTTGCCGCCATTTTGATTAAAGTGGCCATTTTGCATATGTGCAATCCGCTGCCCTTAACCAAGATGGCAGCAATGATATTCCTGCCATTTTGATTAACAGCCACTTTTGGCATACGAAAAATGGCCCAGTGACCATTTTTGGCATACACAATGGTTTTGTTTTTTCTTGTCCTGAACTCGTACCAGGGCATCTCAGTTCTTGGGCCCTACATGTCAAGTTTTACTAGTGAGGGAGTGGAGGTGGGAATGCTCATTCAGACCTAATAATAATTTTGAAAAAGCTTGTTTTCAAATCTGGACTTTGAATTCAAAACTTGAAAATTGAAAAGGCAGATTTGACAAAATCAAAAGTTTAATTCAAAATACTGATTTCATTTTTCCATTACATTTATCCAGACCATCCTGAGGATTTCTTTACTTGGCAGAATAAAATCCATCGTGTCTGTAGCACAGAGAGAGAGACACACACACACGGAGAGCCTCCGCTATTGATTTTCTAACTCCATCCAGAGTCCAAAAAAAAAGTGTGCAGCTTGCAAAGCTGCTCCCAATAAACTAATGTAACTCCACCACTGCCTCCAGCTGACCACAGAGGCAAGAGAACAGAACATAAACAATTATTTCTAATCATCTGATTCCTTGAGGGAGCTGGAGAATTGACCCCAGACTTTCAGCTATCACGCCCGTCTACACCGTGACTGATTGTGAGCTGCTGCATTGTGTAGGAAGCTATCAAGCGGGCTATTTCATTAGAAACACAGTCGGCACCGGGATTACAAGAGTGAGAACTATAAAATGGATTTCAACAACTGCCTGCTTTCCTATATCCATCTTTTTTGCCTCTTTGATTTTTTTTTTTTGTTCTGCTTTCTTCTTGCATGAGCCTCGTGCAGTGCAGGGGTTTTCAAAGGCTTTCTGAAAAGTGGTGCCCTTGGTTAGGTGTGTGACAATACCGGGGTGAGGATGGGATTGTGCAAACATGTGGGTTACCCCGGGGCTCCTTGGGTCAACAGACTAAAGTCTTCAGCCTTGAAGGTCCCACAGGGGCAACAAGAGGCACCTGCAACTTCATGTCTTTCCCTTCTGATTGTAAGACCCCTCCACCCCACACCCAGGGCAGGGGTCTATCTCTAATCATGAGCAGGACTGGCTCGAAACAGTCTCTTCAGTTTTGCAAAAAAGTTTGACTGGAATTTTCAATCAGATTTTGACCAAACGATTTGCGCGTGTGCAAAATGGCAGCTGCGGTGCTGCGCATGCACAACATGGCCACCGTCATACAGCAAAATGGCAGCTGCGGTGCTGAGCATGCACAACATGGCCACCGTCATACAACAAAATGGCAGCTGCGGTGCTGCGCATGCACAACATGGCCACCGTCATACAACAAAATGGCAGCTGCGGTGCTGCGCATGCACAACATGGCCACCGTCATACAACAAAATGGCAGCTGCAGTGCTGCGCATGCACAACATGGCCACCGTCGTACAGCAAAATGGCAGCTGCGGTGCTGCACATGCACAACATGGCCACAGTCGTACAACAAATGGCAGACACCACCATTTTTATGCGGTGGCCACCATTTTGTACGTGCCCAGTACATGCGTGGCACCACAAGGAAAATGGTGGAATTTTTGATTGATCTGGCAAAAGGGCATTTCATTCTATTTAGCCAGACTGATGGGAGAAGCCAGATTGTGTTGGAAATGAAATTTGGTCAAAGATGGAGTTTCAGCCCTAACTGTAACTATTCAGCACCAAGCATTTTGATGGTGCTATATAAATAATAATAACAACTAACCACCACCAGGGGGGAAGCTTGAGCACCAGGCCCCCCACTTTGGCAATAAATAGGGCTGAAACGCGATCCTCGGATTCTCGAGTTTCTCAACAAGAATCAAGGTTCTCAGTTCGTTCTTGCAAATAAGAATGAGCCAAAAAGTGCTGAGAAAAGTGCGAACGGCCTTCCCCTGCCTTTTTAAAAAAAAAAAAAAAAACTCTGGCTGACTCACTGGGTTGCCTCTCTGAGTCTAGGACTGCTCCAGCTGCTGGTCTCTTGACATTCAGCTTCTTTTCAGTGGGAGGAGGGAAGTGAGGAGGAGACTTCATCCCAAACTATGGCTGAAACAAAACTGCGATGCAAAAAATGGCCACCGGAACCATTCTGCACATGCACCGCCCTTTTCCAAAATGGCGCCGACAGCGTCATCGCCATTTTGGAAAAGGGCATTCGGTCTCTGTGCATGTGCGAATGGTTGCCACGCATGCGCAGAATGGCTTCCCTTTTCCAAAATGGCGGTGACTCTGCCGGCGTCATTTTGGAAAAAGGCTGCGTATGTGCAGAATGGTCCCGGTGGCCATTTTGTACATACGCAGTTCTTTTGTTGTTGCTTTAATGAGATATCTCATGAGATTTCATACTGGGGCCGAGACCTCGGTCCCAGCACGAAATCTTGCAAGATATCGCTCAAGAATCCAAAGTGATTCTTGTTTCAGCCCTAGCAATAAATACACCCCGGGGCCTGATCCCCCTCAGCATCCCAACCTTTTATTCCCTTCCCTTCTCCCTACACTTCCTGCCCCTGCGCACTTCATCCCCAGTCAAGTGAAGCTACCATTCCTCCACCGCGCTCTCCTTCCTGTCCACCTTTCTCCTGTACAAGTGCATAATAGAGCATGATCCAGCAGTGAGGTAACAGGAGAACAACAGAAGAAGAATCAAGGTGAGGAGGAAGAGGTTGTAGCCTGGGGACAGAAAGCAAGGGGGACTCTCAGTCAGAATCTAACAGCAGTAGGAAAAAGCTGGGTGCCACCAAAACAATAGGGATGGGCGAACGCAGTTCGGAGTTGGGCCCGAACTTGACCTGTTCGGACGACCGAATCCGAACCCGAATCCGAACATGAACTGGCCGAACTGAACTCAATTCCGAACATCGAAATGACCGAACAGTTCGGTCAGTTCGGATCGCATTCGGGTGAGTTCGGGTGGCAAAAAAAGGTTTACTGGAAGGTCGAACGTGACAGGGAGGGGTAGTACTAGTCGTAGTCACTGAGGAGCAGACTTCCAGGTACCAGGGGTGGAGAGGCTTGCAAGAAATGAAACTATCTGCCTCCCCCCTTCCCAAAACCTTCTGAGCTAGTCACTGTTCCTGAACAGCAGGCGTTGAGTAGGATTATTAGATTGCTTTAAGTTTCATTTCAGTTTTGTACTGAAATGAAACTNGTTAATAGCAGTTAGATTTAGTGTAGATAGATAGATATAATATTAGATAAAAAAATTAAATAAAAAAACCCCATATAAAAACAAAAAAACAAATAATTTTAAAAACCATATAAAACCAAATAAAAAACCATATAAAAAACAACAAAAACACCCATAACAAAATATTTCCCGAATGACCGAACCCGAACCGAATGGCCAAACCGAATGGTCGAACCCGAACCCGGCGAACTAACTGAACTGCCTAACCGAACGGACGAACTGAACGCAGCCAAACCGAACAGCCGAACCTGAACCGCAATCTGTTTGCCCATCCCTACAAAACAGGGGAATAGGTGCTTTTTATGCCCATGCTGAGGAATGGGAAGCAAGACCGGGAAAGCTCAGGGAGCAAGACTTCTGGGGGTCAGGGCATGGGACATTCCCCCTTAGTAAAATTCTAGCTGTGCCCTAGTTTGTCAGTCCCTGGCATGAAAGACAAGATGGTGGCCACTACGGGTGTGCAGCACCTACCCTTTTCATTTTCTGGGCTAAAAAAACCTATCAATTTTCAGGGTTTTGTTTAAAAAAAATAATCAATTTTCATGGAGTTTTTCATGGTTAAAATATTTATTAAAAAATCATTGTACATACGTGAAATGGCCTCAAGACCGTTCTGCGCATGCACAGCTGCCATTAGTACATGCGCAGACTGGTTGCCCTTTTCCAAAATGGTAGCGATGCTGCCAGCGCCATATTGGAAAAGGGCCATACATGCGCAGAACAGCCCCAGTGGCCATTTTGTGCCTTGTGCAGTTTTTGTTTTAATTTTTTTTTAAAAAAATGAAAATTAATGGAAGCAATCCTTATTTTCCCAGTGCCTGTCAGCTGTGGGGGCTTGGATGAGGTCGAGCCATCTGCAATTGAATCCTGACAAGATGGAGGTGATGTTGGTGGGCGAGGGCTTGGGGGGCCTGGGGGATGGTTGAATATCCTCTTGTTGGGGGGGTTCGCCCTCCCATGGTCTCCCAAGTGTGAAGTCTGGGTGTGATTCACGGCTCAGCTTGGAATCTCAGGTTGTGGCTGTGGCGGGGAGTGCGTTTCGGCAGTTACATCTTGTCCGGCAGCTTCGGCCGTATCTCCCAGACTCTGACCTCACCACTGTCATCCATGCCTTCATCACCTCAAAGCTGGATTACTGCAACGTGCTCTACGTGGGGCTGCCCGAGAAGCTGGTCTGGAGGCTGCAGCTGGTGCAGAATGCCGTGGCCCCTCTCCTTACAGGGGTGTACCGCGGTAAGCACATGACACCTGTGCTCTGGGCTCTGCACCAGCTACCTATAAAGCACCAGACTAAGTTCAAGCTGCTGGTTTTAACCTTTAAAGCCCTTCACTGCCTTGACCCTGCTTACCTGCGAGACCACCTCACTCCCCATGTGCCCGTACGACCCCTGAAATCATCCATGGGAGCCTTTTTGGAGGTTCCCCGAGCAAGATGGGTGGCAACCGATGATAGATCTTTCTCGGTGGCTGCCCCTGTGCTGTGGAATTCGCTCCCAGAGGAGGCTTGGTTGGCCCCCACTCTCCTGTCATTTCGACCATTATGTAAGACCTGGCTGTTCCAACAGGCCTTTGACGATGGAAAGGGCGGGGAGGGAGTGTTTTTTCCTTTCCTGCATAAGGTGGAATTTTTAATTGTTTTAAATGTTTTATTGTTTTTATAGTTGTTCACCATCCCGAGCTGGAGGGGCGGGATACATAAATATATGTTGTTTGCTTATTCCTTCATTTTCAGGGTTTTCATTACTAAAACAAATGGGGCTCCCTTCATTTGAATAACTATTCTGTTTGTAAGCCACCTCAAGCAGCTCAGAAGAAGAGGTGAGCTAGAAATAAATAAATAAATAAAAACGAATTGCACCCCCCACCCAGTGGCCACCCCATGCTTGTGTGTGCTCTCCTAGACTTCTGAATTGTTAATAACTACTTGTCAAAGCCAGTCAGCCTCGGTCATGTTGTGTGGGGTTCACCTCACTACAGATTACTGGATAATCAGCATGGTCTCCCGCCATGGAACAGCCTAGCAGCAGGCCGTGAGGAGTTTGCTGCTGGAGGATTGGCGTTTTGCTAAAATAAATTTTGAAAATGTTGCGAGGGAGCATTTGAATCCATGTGTGTGTGTGTGTGCGTCTGAAAACTGCCATAAACTAACTAATGTCGGTGTTTTGATATTCACCTCAAACTAAGAAAAGGGGCTCCCCCCCCCTTGAAGCAACAAGAGAAAAAGCTCTCTTAGAGGCATTAAGGAAAGCAGAGGAAACTGGATCCAGATAATAAGCCATTGCAGTGTACGATGGGTTATGAACACCATTCCCCCAAAGGACCTGGCTCCACAATTCTCTGTAACTCTCATCGTGTTACAATATGAAGTAAGTGGTGACAAACCCCAAATATATTTTCTTGTATTCCCAGCCCAGCCCAACTTCAGTGCTTCCTAATTTTGATTTTGGATGAACACAGTAAACTTAGATTTGTTCCATGGACACTCTGACATCAATGGAGCCCTGGTTTGCACTGATTTTCAGGCAGCGATAACTGCCTAAAACTTAAATGTACAATCACTCTCCATTATAAACAGGGGACTGCTGAACCCCCAATTTTGAGGAAACCGCTTGAGCTACATTGATGAAAATGTATCCATGGCTATAAGTTGTGAGGACCATCATATGCACAAAGTTTGAAGAAGATCCATCAGGAAAATAAAATGTTATGACTGTTTTACTGTTAATTGGTTGTGGTCAAAATGCACAGCATCCTCACAATTTTGATTCATTAATATCTCCTCCCCCTGGATGTTTTGAGTCCCCAAACTTCACAGAATTGGCACATGAGATCAATAACAACAGCTTCTGAAATATGATACTGATTGGTGCAGCCAAAACCGAGATATTAATGATTTTAAAAGTAGTTCTGCAGCCTTGCACATGCGCACTTGAGCTCCTCTGCCCTGTTGGAGAGCCGGGGAAGTGGAACTCTGTAAACACTGACTATTGTAGTCTCCCCCTGGCTTATGCGCTGTGCTGGAAGGCAAGTATACCTGCCCCCCCCCCCCGCGGCCTTGCCCTCGCTCGTCTTGCCCGCCCCTCCCAAAGCGGAGCCAGCACAGCTTGCTGGGGCCGGAGCCAGCACAGCCGCAGCTAGCTAGGGCCCCGTAGTTGCCTGACTGGGTGGCAGGCTGCAGCCAGCTTCTCCCCCAATAAGTTGTTATGCTCCCCCCTCTGGCTCCTGTCCCCATTCCTCACCTTCTTCTCCCTCCTAGTAGCACAGGGACACCAATTGGGCTGGGAGATAAGGCTGTTTGTTTACAAACAGATCCTCCCCACGTGCTGATCAGAAGGTTGCTACCTTGCAAAGGAGGTTCTTCGAGATGGCTCCCAACATTCTCACAACTGGTTTGTGCACGCTCATACTATCCAAATAATAGACTGCATGATGGTCTCGAGCTCCTCTAGTATAAAAAGCACTCTCCCCCCTCAGAATGACAGTTCCTCTCAACTCTTTCTAGAAATATAAGAAAAAAATTCCATGCGGGCTGGAGGGTGGGTGTTGTGAGAATTTTCAGGCCCATCTCAAAGAATCTTGTTTACAAGGTAGCAACCTTCTGTTCTTCTTTGAGTGACTCCTCACATGCTATTTTTACATGGCTCCGCTGGGTGGAGGGTCCATGGGGGTGCCAGTGCATAGACGGGGCACCTCCCACTCATCCACACCCACGGAGTAACCTCCGTTTCCCCCAGTTGCTCTGTGCGTGGGGACGAGAGGAAGGTGCATGCCTGGGGATGTGTGTTAGGCAGGCACGCGTGCACCCCCATGGATGCATGCACAGCATCGTTCACACGGGGCTCCCCCACCCATGAACAAACAGAAATCTGTGTATTCATTGGTAGGAGAGGCCCGTGTTAAAAGGGCCATATTCTCACAACTGTCTTACTTATACTATCTTAGGTAGGAATGTAGGATGTAAAGCAATATCTATTCTATCTTGGAAAATAAATCTGCAAATATGGTGCTGAGATTATTATGGCTGCTATTTCACTAACTCTTCTTAATGAAGTTATTGCTAACAGGAATACTGTCTTTAAACCCTCACCCCATAACCAGTTCATTTGTGCCCCCCCCCCAATATAATGAATTCATGCTGCCCCGGGGGCACAAATTAAATAGTTATGGGTGGGGGGCAGCATGAATTAATTATATGGGGGGGTGCAAATGAACTGGTTATGGGGTGGGGGCAGCATGAACTGATTATGGGGGC
>QEPC01014492.1:202201-216340 GCA_003113815.1 Sphenodon punctatus
CTACCCCCCTGCAACATCCTGAGCCCTGACCTGACACCCCAACACCCACCCCGAGCCCTGACCTGCCACCCCAATCCCTGGCCCTACCTCCCCCCACCTGCAACATCCCGGCACCCCAACCTGACCCCAACCCCCACTCCTACTTCCTACCCGCCCTATACTAACCTCCAACCCTCTCTTCTCCCACCCCAACAAAACATCTCCAATCCCCCACTTAGCCCCATCTCCTGCTCGTACCTGTAATCCCCCACTGCCCCAAACTGATCCCCCACCCCCTACACCTATCTGTCACCTTATCTCCATGACCCAAGACCTCCCTCCTCTTCCTATCATCCCTACTGCTATTCAGTTAACATAATTACACAACTCACTTAAAAGTTGTGCAAAAACTAATATATTAATCTCCTCGTATATCATATACCACAAAACCAAGAAATTAACCAAAACAAAAAACTCAACAGTTTTTAAAAAACTTAAATTCACAAGAGTTTTCTTAAAATACAAAAAACCCTACAAACTCAGTACAATTACAATTCAAAAAACCTTCCACTCCATACATTGCAACAAAACATAAATGCCGAAAACCATAGAAATTATTTCAGAATTTGAGCAATAATTAATATTTTAGGACATCAACATACATGTAATATATGTACTTAATTCCTTACCATACAAACTTTTATTCATCATTTTAATCAATAACTAAACTTTCACATTTTTCCATTATTGAACTTTAATTTATCATAATTCAACAAGGAACATTTTTTTCAGAGTGCATTAAGTCTGTTATTTACATGTATACAAATTGTATACGGTTCATACAATGAAGTTAAGAATGTGAGTGTAGACAACATTATACAATTCATTCTACAGAATAAAGTTCTGTAGAAACAGACTTAATAAGAGGAGTCCCAAACCCCTCCAGGCCTCAAAGGCCAGCCAGCCATCATCACTTATAAACTTCTTTTAATCAAGCTTTGGTGTGCTTGTCTATGTGTGTGGAACTGTGTAATTTCTGTAACTTGGGACAATCCACAAATACAGGTGACAGGGTGGTGACTTCTTTACAGAGTGGGACAATTCTGGAGGAAGCTGCAGCCAGGGGAGACTGTAAGTGGGGAAATTACATCATGGCCGGTCTAGTGAGGGGCAGAGGGGAACCCCATTCCCATCACACACCCACACAACGCTGATGTCTGGGAGCAAAAGGCAGACTTTCTTAAGCAGTCAGAACAAACAGAGAAAGGGGACGGGGGGAGAACATGAGACTGTGCTACGGAAGTGGGGGAGGAGCCCATCACTGTCTGTACTTGTGGACTATGTTGGAAATTCAATTTTTCATTGGCTTCTTATGCCCCAAGGAGACGGATTAAAGCAGTCTTGCCAGCATCCTTGGCACCCCTGCTTCACTGCCTCTTTGATTCCGTGCTCCTCAGATACCGGGCAGAGTTAAAGATTCAGAAGGAGAAGGTTGTGTTATTTATGGAGTGAGTCCTGTGGAAGTGTTGCAGGGCAGGAGGAATAGTTCCATGTGTGGCGTGGTACCTCTTGTGGAAACATCAGAATGGGGTATAGGAGAGAGAGGTAGGGTGTTTTTAAACAAGCAAGGCTTTGGGGGTGGGGGGGTCCGGGATCCGTGGTCGCTGAGTGACACAGCTGTGGAGCAGCCACTCGGGTGGAGTGCGTGGGGAGGGATTCTAGCGGGCAGCTCCCAGCATGGCTACCGTGACAGCCGCCTCACACTCCCCCTGCCACGGACCATGGGGGAGGAGGAAGCGCACCAGGCTGGCCTTTAAGACTGAAGCATTACAGCATGAGCACTGGTGAACCCAAGCTCCACAGCGGTCGCAGCCAGTTCCCATGACTTGCAAAGGCCGTGTCCACTGCCCAAGGTACCTATGAGCGGTGAGTTGATCTGCTGGCATGGCAGGCCACCCCAGTTCATGTGGGATGGGGATGTGTGGTTGCAGGTTGCCACACCCCTTTTGAGCTTTCCCCGCACGGCGCACTCCTGATTTCCCAGCAGTGTGCCGTGAGTGGCCATGAGTGGGACTCCACCTTCAGATGGGCATTCGGATGGGTGGCTCCTGGGTGGGCGTGGCAGCATCTCGTTTAAAAACACCCGTATTGTTAGGGTCCTCTTAGTGGCGGAGGTCAAGACTGCATCAAATGAGTCATTTCTCCCAAGTTAAACGTCTTCTCTCACATTTTTATAGCTAGTGTAAAGTAGTTAGCTCCCAACATCTTTCACAAGCTAGCTGTTTATCACCCCCATCTTTCCAGCTGAAAATTGAGAGTTACAATGGAGCTAAAGTTGCTCATGCGCGTTACTCGGAATTTATTTATTTCAACTTTTAGACCCTCCTGCCCAATGGCAGCCCAGGGCGGTGAACAAGATATAATAAAAACATAATACAAAAATATAAAATACAATATAATATAAAATCTCAATTAAAACCGAAGACAACAACCAAGCCAAGTACGTGCACTTGAGACCTCGCATCTTCATGAATGTTAGACCCCTTGTCTTTCCCTCTGTTCCCCTTCCTAAGTCTCTCCCCCAGCTCCTGTCTCTCAGATTGTAAGCCCTAGGGGCAGGGACCCTGTCTATTTTATTATTTTGTAAAGTGCAGGTACACTGCTGGCGCTATATAAATGTTTGTTAATAATAATAATAATAACAGAGGATCTTTAAGGATCCTCTTTAAGATCCTTAACCCCCCACCCCCCTACACATTGTTGATAACATACCAGGGCACTAGGAGACTTGAAAGTCAGGAAGGGGCCTTGGTATTTTCCCCAGCAGAGGTGGAGTGAGCCCTACATTAGCTGAGAGGGCCTGGGCAAGGAGAAGACTAGCTCGGAGGAAGTGCCTTTGTAAGTGAAATGTCCCGAGAATGAACTCTGAGGAACACAAGCTCCCCAGAGCTCCCAGCCAGTTCTTTTGACTTGCAAATGCTGCTCCCCCCACCCACAGTGTCTCTGAGCGGCAGATCAGTCTGTTAGCATGGTTGGCTGCCACCGTTTATATGGGCAGGGGGAGCATATTTGCGACGGATCTATTTGGCTTGCCCCACAGAGAGCGCTCTGGATTTCCTGGGAGTGCTCTGTGAGTGGCCCATGAGCGGGTGCTTGGCGCTCATGGAAGCGCGCATCTGGCCACTCCATCTTCAGAAGGGTGGTTGGCTCCTTGGCGCCTGGGTGGCTGTGCGGGGTAACATCTTGTATGAAAACACTGTATGTTCGGAACAGACTCCCCTCCCACCCATCTCCACCAGACAAAAAAAGAATAAGTGGGTGAAAGATCAATTTTTCTTACCGACAGTCCTCTTTTCAAAGCATTTTCTCCTTTCATCTTCACGGAAAATGAAAATATGTCCTCAATAATCTCTCTGCCTCACAGTTTGTAATATATGGGAAAACCCCGAATGACAGGTGTTCTGCTGGTGCGAATTATTTCCAAGGTGAACAGCGGATACCTCCTTAATTTGTGATGATAAGTGAATCAGTTTCCTTTACTTTGTCACCCCCGCCTCACATTTGCTAGTTAGTTGCCTGCACAATACCTCTGAGCTACAATGACAGGAGCTCAGATGTCTCATGATCCATCAAATAGAGCTGATCCAGTTGCACAAAGGAAAAAAAAAGAATATGGCCAAGCTTTTATCTCTCTTTTACAACCAGAATATAGTAGTCATTTGGGAAACAAATGGAAATGTTATTCACTGGGTTTCTCTTCTATTCTCTCTCATTTGTCTGTCTCCTCTTTTGGCACAATTGTCCATAACTCTGTGGTACCAGCAAGTCAACACATCATTCATGGCTCTTTGTAGACTATTTTCTGTGTTTTGAAACACAGTGAGGCCCAGCCGTATCTCCTTTTCCCTAATTTCCTATGTGTGGCATGGTTGTATTAGGTATTATTACCTAACCTAATTCAAGAAGTTATGGAGCAGTAGTAAATCACTTCACCAATAGAGGTGTGAAGGAACCCCATTGAAGGTCACTGCAGCTTTGAAAGTTTCGCAGTTACTTTTCATTCCATAAATGGGATACTTCACCCCACAAAATGTAGGCATACTGGTTAGGATCACATCACATTCTTGCTTTTATAGCCCAGTCCTAACTGGTTATGCTCTTGCACTCGCACACGCACACACACACCCAACTCAGTGGGTAGGGTACCTTTAGATGGATGCAGGGCTGGCCACCCCCTGGGCCAGAGCTGCTCCAGGGGTGAAACACAGCATCTGCACGCTTGCAGCCCCCTCCCACCCCCCCCGGGTCAGTTTTAAGTGGACCTGCCAGCTGCCCCGGCCCGCAGACTGCATGTACGGCACTCCCTCCCCCACACCATAGAGTTACAAGCAGACGCTCTAGGCTGCCGTCTGCAAGTCTATGGCATTTCCCGGGACATCTGCCAGCTGGAAGCGGGAGCTACAGCGTGGTTCCACCAAGTAGACAGACCACAGCGCTGCCTCAGGCCTTGGGTTTGGGTGGCCCACTCCGCTGCTCTGGGATGTTCATTTGGCGTCTGGCGACATGCCTGATGGACAGGCCACTGGGGGGTTTCACCCGGCCAGTTTTGCCCATCTAAACTCCTCACACACACACACCCAACTTGGATTTTTCTGTTCCGAGTGGATTCTCCTAATGAAACCATCAGGGAGACAAGACGTTGTCTACGTTGCGCTGCACTAGCAGTTCTCTAAGCCAAACAAATACATTTACAGGAATGACAGGAAATTAGACTCATATATTCTCCACAGTAACAAACCTTGGCTCGGGGTCAGTCAGGTGGCTAGAGGAAACCCCTGAGCTGCTCAGGGTTACACATGAGGGGGTGCCCTTGTGCTGCCCATCATTGGCTACCCTTGCTCACCACCACCCAGCGCTGATTGACATGGGAGCCTCACAGTCTGATTTTTCTCCTGCGCTAATTGGTGTACCCCTACTAGCCATGCCCACTGCTCGCCCCTTCCTTTCTCATTGGCTGAGCTTCCCCCTGCCCCATCTCACACGCTGATCACAATGCTCCCAGCTGGGAAGTGGGCAGGGAGGACTTGGAGAGTTCAGGGGCCCCAGGACGATTGGCCCTTCTTGTCTCTATTATAGCTTTGTCACTGCAGAGAAGCAGTCCGAGTGGCTAGCTCCACGCCATGTTGAAACTCCCTTCCCTTAAAGTTTCACTGAAACTCCAGTTTGAACGTCTTCCAGGGGCAGCACAAGCCCTATTTGTTCGGACAGGCATTTAACAGGCAGGGGTAGATCCTGGGGGTGGGAGGGATGGGGAGTGGTGGTGGTATAAGTATTTAATGGATTTTATTTTGTATTTTATCTCTTCTATAAATGTTAGCTGCCCTGATCCTTAGGGTACAGGGTGGGTTAAAAACTGGGGGGGCGGGGGGATAAATAAATTAAAATGACCAATAATAATAAGGATCCAGATATGGGATGTTATACTTGAAGCAAGTTAAGGCTCTTCAGACATGACAGTCTGGAGAGAATGTGCATTGGCCCCTGACTCCTGAGGATTAGGAGATTCCCCAGAGTTTGCTGTGTGGATTTTTTACCCCCACCCCAAGGCAGTTGGAGATATTCTGGGAATATTAACTCTATATTTTAGATGCTCATAAAAAAAAAAAACCTTCCCAAGATGGTGAAGCCAGGGGACAGAGAGAAATCCTTTTCTGTGCAAAATTCTCCTACCGTAGATTACACCTAACAGGACTGTTCTGATGCCTCTACTTGAGCATGAAGGGTGACGGCTCTCTCGGAACCAATGGGTTTCTAATTCTTCAAAGCAATAACACTTGTTTGGTAACCCGCCAATTCAAAACACGGCCAGCAATTGCTTCTGCTTTCTCCTTCCCTGCCTGGGAGTCTCATTTCCTGTCAGCACAATAAAGCAAAACAAACTATGTCCCCTTTGGAGAAAAGGCTGGGACAACTTGACCCAGCACAAGGGGTTTGTGAATGATCGTTCTGCGGGGACAAAGAATTTGAAAGGAACGAAGAATTTGCCTGATTCAACCCGGTATCCTCTTTCTGTCGTCAGCCCACAAGTCACTTGGAGAATTAGAAGAACCTGTCATAGATTAATAACTGGGTCCCTCCACTCCTGCCTTAGAGCCTCTGTCAGTATCTTTCCTAGCCTGGTTACTATTCAGCTTTGTTCTAAATCCTTGCTGAGCAATTAAAATCCTGGTGTATAATTAGGCAACACACACATGCAGTTCCTGATCCACAACGACTTAATTCAGAGTAAGCAGTTTGCAGGTCACCGCCCACAGAGTCTGTCTGGACTAAGGTTTGCCCAAGGTTATATGTGAATGACCCCAATGATTCCAAGAGCATGTACACTCTGCAAGACCAATTGGCACATAACAAAGTGAGGGACTTAAGTTAATATATCTCTGAAATGTGTCTTCTGTCAGGCACTACGGAACCAGTTCTTTAAATGGAAAGGACTAGGATAGAACAAGAGAAATGGATCAATATGTAGCTTCAGGTAACAACAAAATGACTGCTTCCCTTTGAATGGAAGGACTTTTAGGGGTGTGCAATTCATTTTTGTTATTATAAAAGCAAAAATGAAAATATAGGTTTTCTTTTTTGCTGTTGTAATAAGTAGTAGTAGTAGCTTAATAATGAAAACAAAAACAATAATAATAAAACAAAAATGAATTTTAATTTTTTTTAATAATGGGGGGGAAAACCGGAAAAACGTATTTCTGGTTACAACGTTTTTGTTTCTTATTAAATTCTGATGAAACATCGGGAAATTATACCCCCAATGGAGGGCACTCTGTGTACCAAACTTCAAAAATATTGGATAAAGGGAACCGATTGTATAAGCAATTGAATGTTGTGATTTTAAGAAAAGCTGCATATACATTCCTGGATACAACTTCCTGGATGCATGCTCTAGTGGAGCTGGTATTGGAGGTGGTCTTGCGGTCCTCAAGAGCGATTTGTCTTGGGAACTTCAACATTCACGCCAATCCAGCTTTGGGGTAGCGGAGCGTCTGTTCATGGCTGCCATGGCAACCATGGGACTGTCTCGGCTGGTTGTTGACCCGGCATGCTGGAGATCATACCCTAGACCTGATATTTTGCACTGACCTTGAGGCGGGGGAGCTGTTGATGGGGGAGGCGTCAGCTGTGCCCTTGTCATAGACAGATCATTAACTCTTTCAGGCCTCTCTCCTGACACATGTCTGTCCCCAGAAAGGTGCAGAACCAGTTCAGTTGGTTCACCCCCAGAGACTTATGGAACCTGAGGGGTTCCGGAATGCTCAAGGGGAGTTACCCTCCAATCTCAATGACCGTTTGCTCGATGACCTTGAGTCGTGGCTTTTTGGAACACCTTGCTAACTGAGGCCATTGACTGAACAGCTCCTAGGAGTCCATGCCCTGCTTGCCGACACCGCAGGTCTCCCTGGTTTGTGGAGGACCTGCAGTGGATGAAACAAGAAGGGGGGCAGTTAGAGCGATGGTGGTGTTGTTCTTGTGCTGAAGCCGACCGATTGCGACATAGAGTCAGTTTATGTATATATGCAGTGGCTGTGTGGGCAGCAAAGAAGAGGTTCTTTGCTACACACATAGCATCTGCAAAGTCACATCCAGCTGAGCTTTTCTGGGTAGTGAGGGGGCAGGTCCATCCAGCCTCCCTCTGCCTAGAACTGGAATTTTCCAGTGCTCACTGACACTGTTGTCGACTTTTTTTGTAGATAAAATTGCCCGAATTCA
This sequence comes from Sphenodon punctatus, assembly GCA_003113815.1. Lineage (NCBI taxonomy): Eukaryota > Metazoa > Chordata > Lepidosauria > Sphenodontia > Sphenodontidae > Sphenodon > Sphenodon punctatus. Next base: position 209,954 of record QEPC01014492.1, read on the forward strand.
CCATGACTTGGACGCCGCATTTGTAGCAGTGGAATAACCAGAGGTAATTAAGGCCCCACCTTGTCCTATTTTGTGGAATCAGTTCCAGTGGATATCACCTGCTGATGCAACGGATGTCTTGGGGGCGGTCAGGGCCACTTTTTGTAAATTAGATCCATGCCCATCCTGGCTTGTTAAGGCCATCCAGGAGACATTGCGGCCATTGGTGGCTGGGATGGTCAATGCTTCCCTTAGAGAGGGCAGGGTGCCATACCACCTCAAGGAGGTGGTGGTGCAGCCTCTGCTTAAAAAAACGTCATTGGACATTTACTCCCTGGCCAGCTATTCGTCTGTCTCTAAACTTCCCTTTTTAGGGAAGTTTGTGGAACGGGTTGTGGCTCAGCAGCTTCAGGGGCATCTGGACCGTGTCAGTTTTCTGGATCCCTTGCAGTCTGGCTTTCATCCGGGCTTTGGCGCTGAGACTGTGCTTGTGGCCTGGTCAATGACTTTCACCGTGAGTTGGACCAGGGCCATTTGACCCTGTTGGTCATTTTAGATCTTTCAGCTGCGTTTGATACCGTTTGACCATGAAGTATTGGTGACTCGCTTGCGGGACTGAGTCGGGGTGGACGGCACTGTTCTTGAATGGTTCCTCTCTTTCCTGGCTGGGAGAACTTAGTGTGTGGTGCTGGGGGATTGTTCATCTCTTCCCAGGACCTCATGTGTGGAGTCCTGCAAGGCTCTAGCTTGTCCCCTCTCCTGTTCAATGTGTATATGCAGCTATTGGGTGAGGTCATTTGAGGGTTTGGTGTGCAGTGCCATCAGTAATGCTGATGACACCCAACTTTACCTCTATTTTTCAACTGACCCAGACCCGGAAGTCTCAGTGTTTACCTGGTGTCTGGCGACTGTTGGGGACTGGATGAGGCCAAATGATCTGAAGTTGAATCATGACAAGATGGAGGTGATACTGGCGGGTAGGGCCGAGGGAGTGGTAGCACCCATCATTGACGGGGTCTGCCCTCCATTGGCTCCTCAGGTCCAAAGTCTGGGAGTGCTCCTTGATTCACGGCTCTGTCTGGATGTCCAGGTGGAGGCTGTGGCAAGACGACCATTTCATCAGTTACATCTGGTGCAATGGCTTCAGCTGTATGTCTCCGACACTGAACTGGCCACCATCATCCATGCCTTCATCACCTCAAGACTGGAATACTGCAATGTGCACTACATAGGGCTACCTTTGGTGATGATCTGGAGACTGCAGCTGGTGCAGAATGCGGCAGCCCATCCCTTGACAGGAAGAAGTCGCTGGGAGCACATTACATCCGTGCTTTGTTCTCTGCACTGGCTGCCTATAGTGTTCCGGGCTCCATTCAAAGTGTTGGTTTTGACTTATGAAGTCCTAAACTGCCTGGGACCCATATACCTGCGAGATCGCCTCACTCCCCAGGTCCTGGATCAGCCCCTGCGGTCAGCTGAGGATGCCTCCCTTGAAGTCCCCTGTGTATTCCGGGTGGTGAGTTCTTGGTGGTCGCAACATGGCTATGGAACTCCCTCCTGATGGAGGTCCATCTGGCTCCGGACTTCCCCTCTTTCCAAAGACAGTGTAAGACCTGGCTGTTCCGCCAGGCATTTGTCGAGAGGGATGGGTGAGGGGTGGAGGGCTGGGGGGAGGGGAGGGCTGAGGCTCTGTCTATGATCTGTGGTTTAAAATTATATTTTTATATTGTATTTTATATTGTATATGTGCTTTTATTTATTTTTATTGTGTCGTAAGCTGCCCAGAGCTGCCTTGACAGGAGGGGGCAGCTAAGAAATCTAGGTAAATAAATAAATAAAATTATCTTCTGTTCAATTTGCATGAACCCTGGGTATATTGTGGTGCTCCACAAGATTACCTATCCTGCCAAACGTCAGAAAGATTGGCTAAAGAGTCCTGATGTTATAAACCATTAACTTGAAAATGAAATTCTGGCTGTAAATTTTTATATTCCATGCTGTTTACAAGACATTTGGCAGAAATATATCCCACAGTTTCCCTGTCCTCTCTGCCAACCTACAGAACAATTTGATAAAGAGCCCCAATTTTATAAGCAATTGAAGTTGTCCCCTTGAAGACCATGATTAAGATGCATGCCAGCACACACAGTGCCAGACAGTGGCAGGCAGGAGGAGGGATAATGTAGAAGGGAGGATGAGGAGAAACCCAACAGACTGACAGACACATTCACTGGCCAATTACTGCATGCTTCCAGCTTTACAGGACCAATCAGTGGTGGCTTTAAGGCAGACCTAGGGGCAGCCCTGAGGTGGGCATAGAAGGGACATAACTGGGACTTTGAGGATAGTCTCCCAGCGATCAGGAGACATGGTTTACACATCCAGACTGTCCAATTATCATCACAATCACATCCTGCAGGACTGTGACAGAAGACATCAGAGAATCTCTATTGGCTCTTTCCTAAACAGATGCTTCCAACTTCCCAGTAACAAGTGGGGGAGAGAAGCTGGGGTCATCACAGCACAGAATGAGGATATTTAGTTGACATTTCTGCTGGCCAATTGGCAACACAAACAGATATTATACCACAGTGACACATAAGAGAACCTCTGGCATAAGCTCATTCTCTGCATACGCAGTGCAGCCATATAAAATTGTGACCCTTTATCACATCTTTCCTATATTTGGCAGAGATTATTCTGAAGGTGTGAGGTATGGCTCTGCCAAATTCCATGTACACTGGCAGGACTAAAAAGATTTTACAGTCAGATATACATTTAGAGGTTAATTGCTTATACCACCAGGACCATTTATCCAATCCTTCTGAAAGTTGGCATAGATAGTAATCTTGGGGAGGGGTACGTACAGTCTTTCCAAGTTTCATCCACATTAGATGGGAGATAAAAAAAGTTACAGCCAGGAATGTATATGCAGATTTTTGCAAAATAACATAATTCAACTGCTTATAAAATTGAATTTCTTTAATCAACCCTTCTGAAATTTGGTACACATAATGCCTACCATTACAAGCCCTCCATGTTTCATCCAAATATATTGAAAGACAAAAAAGTTACTGTCAAAAATGTGTTTTTCATTGAAACCAATGGAAATCAAAAACAAAAATGAAAATGAAATGTTGATATTTACAAAAGCGAAAATGAAAGATTTAAATAATGAAAATTAAAAACAAAAACAAATAATGACATGGGTCCCTGGGGCACACCTCTAAGGTCTTTACATTGTAGCAGTCAAGAAGGAGGTGAAACAAGTTCTCAGCTTTGACAATTGGTTTCTTCCTCAGCTATAAAGCTCATTAAATGGGACAAGAGTGAAGGTAACTGTAGCAGGGGGTCAGCCTTGACATGGCTACGTGTTTTCAGGATCAAGCCCCAGACCACGCAGTCACTCAGGGAATTAGCATTTTCTCCAGTTCATACATATACAATTCTCCACCATCAAAGCTATCTATGCTGGGTACATAACCCCTCCGGCCCCCTTGGCCTATCTAGCCCCAAGATCAGCCAGATAGCAGGCTACTGGCCGACTACTCACAGTATACAGGCTTCTTGAGGTTAGCCTCCCTCCATGGTCTCCTTCTATTCAGGAACAGTGATCTGCATCCTTTGGCCTCCAGGAAGTCTCTGCCTTCCTCATCCTGTTTCCTCTTTATATGTAGCCAGAAGTGGGTGTAACTTCCGCCCACTGTAACTCTTAAAGGGCCAGAGCCCTTACGTGGCTCAGCTCTGCCACAGTAACACATCCACGCTTGCTACCAAGAGAACCGGCCGAAGTTCAGTATTCCATCCCACGCCCCTTGCTGCCTGATGATGCTTGGACAGAACCGGGGATGATATCCTACCAGTTTAGCCCAGTTCAGCAGGACCAGTTGCTAAAACCATACTGGAATACACAGAAAAGAGGAGGGAAATGTGGAGTATGTTCTTAGTTGTTACAGAAACAGTTGTTGATTCATTAGAATATTACCCTGGGAATATTACCCTGCTTTGAACTCTTGGGTTCTCTCTCTTCATCATGTTTTTTGTGACTCTTCCCTGTAGGGCTAGATTGAATCACCCATTCCGGTTCCACAAAAAGTTTCCACAGAATCGGAAGTCATTGGAATTTCAGTCAGAATTCCGATCAAACAATCTGCATGTGCTAAAATATCAGTGGCCATTTTGAGTAGGGCCACCACCATTTTGTGCATGTACCTGCGGAAACGGGTGCACTTGTCAAATTTACGGTGCCTAAATAGACCCACAATGTTTAGGTACTAAATTGGTGGCTGAGTCAGGTACCCAGTGTCCCAGAATATCGACTTGCAGTCCCAATTCTTTGGCTTTCTGTCCTAATTTACTGATCTTTAACTGGAAAAATCCGTAAATCGGTGGCAGAAATTACCAATTTTTTGGTCAGGTACTTGAGATGGCACTTGAAATGCAAGTTATTACCCACAAGTATTAAATTAGATTCCCGTTTCAGCTCAACCTGTGATGCAGGTCGTTATTATTCCCATTAGATGGGAAGTGGTGCTCAGAGACAGTGACTTGCCCAAGGCCAACTTGTGAGTTCATGGTTAAGACAGGATTTTTATTTATTATTTATTTATTACAGCATTTGTAATAAAGTGAACCCTGTTCTCCCACAGCCAAGTCAAACATCTCATCCACTAGGCTACATTGATACTAGAGATGCCCAAGTACTTCCAGCTAGACATAGTAGGAAGATACCAGGCAGTTGGGAGCAACAGCTATAAAAGACTGAGCTCAGATAGGGGGGGTGACAAGATTATCTCAGGGGCTAAGGCTTGCTCCAAAGCAAGGAAGCTAGAAGTAGTCTGGTCCAGGCTCTCCGATGCGGACAGAGGCTGATTTTTACATGGACTGTGGTCTGAGGGCGGTCTGTGTGCGCACCGCTGTGGGGGCCGTGTCCGGGGGGAGGCGTCAGATGGGTGCACACCCATCTCCAACCACCTCCACCCACCATGCATGGAGCAACTTGGCTTTTCGGTGGTTGTTCTGTACACGGAGATGGGCGGAGGTGTACAGACACATTGTGGGGGCAGAGCCAGCCAGCTGCACATCGTTCCCTTACCCCTACTTACTGGCTTGGTCAGGATGGGGGAACATTTGGTTTCACCCAATGTCTCTGCTCTTCCCTCCTTTTAAACGGTCTACTTTTGCAAAAACCCACCTTACTTGAAAGCAGCACAGCCTTCCGAGAGATTTAGCATTTGAAGAAAATCTTTCAAGAGACATTTCCCTCCCTTGACAATGTAGCAGCCTGTGTTTCTATGCGTGCGTGCTACAAGGTTGAGAACAGTAACAGAAACAGGGTCATTTCAAGCCAGTTACCATGGTGGAAAATTATAGCCTGCAACATTCAAGAGGGTTTTAAAAAAAAAAAATGCCCTTGTTCTGACCATTCATTAAAGTGCTGTCCTGGCATAAGACCCACTGAAGGGAGACTTGAGGTCATGTTGAGGATCAACACCAACGTGTCCACTTGACCTCATACCCACCAGCAGTCTTGTTTAGGAGGGGCAGTCTCTCTTTGAACACTGAATCCCACTGTTCCTCTTCCAGGAGACAAAGAAAAAAAGCCATTCAGTCCTCAGGCACTAGGAGTATGCAGTTCTTTTCCATTTTTAAAAATTACCAATAAAAATGAATCCACCCAGAGCAAGCAGGTTTTAGGAGGGTCCAGTCAACTACTGACCAGGCTTTTGTCCTAAGAACGCTGTTTAGCAAATTTGATGGGATACAGGCAAATCCCTCTCTCTTCTGCTGTTTTATCGATCTTCGAGCCGCCTTCGACTCGATCGATAGAGAGCGGTTATGGGATAAATTAAGATCGACTGCAATTGATGGCCGGTTGCTCTTCTTAATAATCAAACTGCATGAAAATAATTCCCTGCGGGTTAGAATGGGCAAAGACCACTCTTTAACCAAGACTATCAAAATGGAAAGGGGTGTTAGGCAGGGTTGTCTCCTTGCACCAGCCCTATTTAATTTTTATATAAACGATGTGGTCCCATATATGGATGTCCCGGAGATCCATGCTCCGAAATTGGCTAGCAAGAGGCTGGCCCTTCTCCTATACGCCGATGACACGGTGTTGCTCTCCCTGACACAGGTTGGCCTGAGACGGGGGATGCAAAGGTTCGCAGAGTATTGCGAAAGAGAGAACCTGATGATTAACTACGGGAAAACTAAGGTCCTGGTGGTGACCCGATCTAGAAAACAACATCGCTGGTTTATGAAAAACGAAGAGATAGACCAGGTTAGAACATTTAAATACCTGGGTGTCATCTTTGAGTCTTCAGGGAGTTGGAGACATCATTATGAGGCAGCCCTGTATCAGGCAGGCAACACAGCCAAAGCCCTAGTAAAATTTTATTTTTCTAA
>QEPC01014492.1:221673-252496 GCA_003113815.1 Sphenodon punctatus
AGATAGAGAGATAGATATTAGATAGTTACTATAGATAGATAGTTGTAGGAGTTAGCTTAGTTATAGAGATAGATAGAGATAGTGTGTAGTGATTCAGTTTTAATATTTTATAGTGTGTTTGTAGGACTAGGCCTTTGTAGATATTAGAGGAGATATATATTTTATATATATATAAAATCTTCCTGTGCATTCTTTGTGTGGAAGAAATGGAGAAGGGAAGCAGGAGAGGCCAGTCTGCTTCCTGTAAGGCGGGCAATGGGGTACGTGGCAGAGGTGGCAGGGGCCGTGCCAGTGGAGTGGCAGGCATCACCAGTAGCCCGAGCCCATCACCGCACCCCAAACTGCACAGGCCTGATTTTGGGAGACAGGCTTCAGAGGCTCCCAGCAGTAGCACTAGGGGTGTGGTTTGGCGTCGCCTCCTCCCAGTGTCATCCACTGGCACACAGGGCACTGGAAGGCCTGCAGTCCAGGAGGCTGCGGCTGTCTCTGATGTGGCTGCAGGAGCAGGTCCCCAGCAGTCCAGGGCTGGTGGATCCCACCCCGGCTGCTAGAGGCAGGGTCCGATCCCTGGGCAATGGCAGCAGGGAGAGGGGCAGCACTAGCAGCAGCAGCTATAGGGGACACAGAGAGAGTGGCACCTGCATGGTGGGCAGTCAATCAGCCTCAGGGTCCCAGTACTCCCCTTTGTGGGACATATCTCAGATTGGGGACAGCGAAGTAGACACTTGTCCTGTGGAGGAGATGTCTGGTGCTGAGGCGATGGCTGTCCCTCCAAGAACTGTGTCACCACCATGTTCTGTCCCTCAGCACTCTCTCCCATCAGCACCGTCAGTGGTACATCACCTGGTGCGGTCCAGAAGGCAGGAGGGGGGAAAACAATTCTCCATATGGGCACATTTTAAGTTCAGGTGGAAGTAATGGCTGGCCCCCACACATCTCGGAACATTGAGGCAGCCCTGACTGCCATGGTGAGAGAGTGGGTCACACCAGGTGCGCCCTTCACCAAGGGGTGCGTGGTGATGGACAACGCGGCCAACATATTGAGGGCAGTCCATGAGGGGGGCTTTACCAGCATCCCAGCACACTCTTCACCTGGTGGTCAGGGACACTCTGGGCTTCGGGGAGCAGGGGATTGGGGCAGACACCCTCCCTGATCGAGCGGGGGAGGAAGCTGGCTGGGTTCTTTAACTGGAGCGTGAAGGGCAGTGACCTACTCTGGGCGAAGCAGGCAAAGCAAGGCTCCCCAGTGCACCAGCTGGTGCAGGATGTGTCCACCAGGTGGAATTCCACGTTCCTGATGCTCGAGCAGCTTCTCGAGGCAGAAATCCACCTTGAATCAGGTTCAACTGGTGTTGGACTGTGGGTCACCTCCAGAGTACAATGGGGTGGAATGGGAGCTCCTGGCTCACAGTGTCTTAGCGCTGAGACCGTTCCTGGCCATGATGGAGACCATCAGCTCCTCCACGGCCACCATCAGCCAGGTGACCCTTCTGGTCCAGAGTCTCCACAGGAGGGTGGATGAGATTATCCAGGGGCAGTATTGTGGTCCTCAGGGCAAGAAGCTGGCGGTTGAGCTGGTTGTCCTGGTGCGGCAGCTGAAGGCATGGTTCGATGAGCTTCTGCAGTGGGAGGAATATGTTTTGGCAACCATGCTGGATCCCAGGGTCAAGGGCAGCGTGGCAAGCCAGACACAGCTCTATGGGCACTGGAAAGGTGATCTGGTGGAGAGGGTACGGCAGGCAGAGCGGGCTCTGGAGAGTGCATGGCAGCAGCAGCAGGATGCCCCTGGGAATGGTGGGAGTGGGAGCAGCCACTCCTTTCAGCCGACGGGGTCTATCCCTGCCCCCATCCCTAGCAGTAGCAGCACCAGTAGCAGGTTGAGCAGCAGCAGCACCCCTATTGCCAGCATCAGCAGCTCATATGAGCTGGCTACTCTGGCGAGCATGGACCCTTGCACAGCAGGGCAGGCAGCGTGGCTGAGGGCAGTAGTGGAGGAGGTGCCAAAGGACAGTTACATGAGGGAGTACGATAGCACCTCAGCAGCAGCAGAGAGCTACCTAGAGGAGGAGCCTCTAGGTGTATCGATCCCAGCAGTGATCCCTTGGCCTACTGGGCCAGCAAGACCAATGTGTGGCTGGCCCTGTCCAAAGTGGCCAAGGATCTGTTGTCCTGCCCACCAACGAGTGTACCCAGAAAGAGGGTGTTCTCAATGGAAGGGGACATTTGCTCACAGCACCGCCTGAGACTGGGGGCCGAGTTGGTGGAGCACCACAGTTGTTGTTCATCAAGGTGAACCTTCCACTGCTGGGATTCACCGAGCTGCCCCTGGACATGGATTGATGATGCAGCGGCACACACCATCCCATGCCAGGGGCACTCTTGGGACGGGGCTCCTCCTCAATCTGGGCTGCTGCTGCTGAGGTGCTGTCCCTCCCTCCCAATGCCCGGTGCCCAGTCGCCCTCTCTCTCTCTCTCTTGATGGCCTTGACCGGCCTATCTGACTGACCTCATGATGCTGGGTGACATTGGGAAGCTGTAAGCCTGCTAGCCGGTCTCTAACTAGATGATCTCGACCCGCCTATGTGACTGGCTCTCTCTCGCACGCGCTGCACAGTCTTTGCCAGCTTATCAGAGTGCCCTGCCAAGGTCCCAGCCTGCCGTGCCTTCCCTACTGCCTCTCATGCCATGATGCCTGTCTGCCCAACCTGGTTGCCAAGCGCAAACCCTGCCTCAGCCTGCCTTCTGCCGCTCATGCCAAGATGCCTGTCTGCCTGCCCTTGCTGCCAAGCTCGAACCCTGCCTCAGCCTGCCTTCCGCCGCTCATGCCAAGATGCCTGTCTTCCCGCCCTGGTTGCCATGATCAAAGCCTACCTCAGCCTGCCTTCTGCTGCTCATGCCACGCTGCCTGTCTGCCCACCCAGGTGGCCAAGATCAAAGCCTGGGCTCTACTTATCTGTGGGACCGCCTCACTCCCAATGTGCCTGTGCGACCCCTGAGATCGTCCGTGGGAGCCTTTTTGGAGGTTCCCCGGGCAAGGTGGGTGGCCACCGATGTTAGATCTTTTTTGGTGGCTGCCCCTGTGCTGTGGAATTCGCTCCCGGAGGAGGCTCGGTTGGCCCCCACTCTCCTGTCATTTTGACGTTTATGTAAGACCTGGCTGTTCCGCCAGGCCTTCGGCGAGGGGTAGGGTGGGTGGGGTTGGAGAGGAGGGAGTTTTTCCCTGCATATAGGAATTTTTAACTATTTAAATTGTTTTATTGTTTTATTGTTGTTCGCCACCTGTGAGAAATGCACACCTAACGATAGGTGGAAGGATGGGGAAGCAAGGCTGGTGCTGCTATATAGGCAGCACAGGTGGCAGCCTAGGACAGCAAGTTCAAGAGGGCTGCTCTCCCTCCTCTGATCCAGATGCCACCAAGCTCTGTGGATGGATTGGGATGGGGGGGGGAGAGAGCCACCCCCTTCCACTTGCTGCCCTAAGCAGCGCTGCTTCCCTGCATCCTCTCTGCCTTCAATCCAGCTGCGGTCACCGACAGCGGAGGAGGGAAAGCCATCCCCTTGAACCTGTCCAGGCGTCTCCACCCCACCCCCCTCCCGTACTCTCCTGTCTCCAATCCAGAGCTGTAGTGGGTGGGAGGAGGCAGATGGAGCCACCTAGAGCAGCAAGTTCAAGGGGGTGGCTCTCCCCCATCCAGTCAAACTTCCCAGCTGGACCAGGGTGAGGCAAAGAGCTGCCCCCATTGAACTTACCCCCCTTGGAGGCCTTGCTTCACCCATGCAACACTCCCAATCCAGCTTGCCAGCAGCTGGATCGTGGGGGGCACTGAGGGCAGTAAGTTCCAGGAGGTGGCAGCTGCCTCTGCCACTAAGGGCGACAAATATCCTTGCACCACTCCTGTGGAGAGGTCGATGTTTTAACCTCCATTAAAGTTAAAACCTCCAGTAAGGGCTCCATGAGACTAATCCAGTTCTGATGATTGGACACAATATGCCCTTAGATTAGAGATGGACCTCCTCAGGCCCAAGGGCCAAATGTGGCTGATGGCTTTTATGTGGCCTCTTTCTAGTCCCTGGATCTGGCCTCTTGGATCCACTTCCTATCCCCAAGCACTGAAAGACTGAGCTCAGGGGAAGGGAGCAGAGAGGAGGGGCCTGCACGCAGGGAGAGGGGACAGATCCACGATCTGGACCCTTCTCTTCCTGAGCCACCCCCCTTAAACTCGTGCTTGTACAAATCTTCAAAATGGGTGGGAAAAGATTCCTCATCCCTGACTTTGATGAACTGGAATCTGGTTGGGATGCTGGAGTTAAACACCTTTATTTTATAAGTGTGCAGAAGGAAGTTGTTTTCATTTTAGTTTTTGGTTTTGGGGTGTGTGTTTTTTAAAAAAAAATCCTTCATTTGGGGGCTTTTCATAAATGACCTGTTTATTTTGGGGATTTTTTGTTTGTTTGTTTAAATAAATAAAATAAATAATATCACTGTGCATGTGCAAAACAGACACCAGAGCTGTTCTGCCTATGCATAGCCCTTTCCCAAACCGGTGCCAATGCTGCCGCCATTTTGGAAAAGGGTATGCATGCACAGAATGACCCCAGTGGCCATTGTCCATACACCATGAATTTTTTAATAAAAAATTAAATTATTATTATTTTAAAAACAAAAACATAATGAAAATCTTATTCCTCTGTTCTTGTATCTTTAGTTACAAAAACAAATGGGGCTCCATTCATTTTAGTAATTTTAAAAAAACCAAAATGAATTGCACACCCTTATTTTATTTTGGACCTGTTTTTTATAAGCCATAGGTGGCCCAGGACCTCTATGTTGCATCACGCCCACAAGAAAAGTGTGTAGACTCTGGTAAGACACTCTTTGCCAACAGAGTCCGAAAGAGAGGGAATGTTGACACGTTGACTCAGAGAAAGGCACGAGGATAAACATTTGCCGGCATTAACCGTGCTCAGCACAGAGCTGTGTTTGTCTAAACGGTTTCCAAGAAGTGTGTTGCAAATGAAACTACGTTCCATCAGAGGAGGCAGGCATGGTTGGCTTGAGGTAAATATGATTGGATGTCTCAGATCTCTCCCACGATGCCTCGTTGTACCGTCAGACTTAATTAGATACAGCCTTGACATTGGAGAAGCCCGTGCTCCCATAAATCAGAATTACTCATCCTTCTTTTTCAGGCACCCTCATTAGAAAACCAAGCTCTGGCTGAACTTTTTCTAATCCCTGCGGATACCCCTTTTTCTAATCCCTGCGGATACCCCTTTTTCTAATCCCTGTCTGTGTAATCTGGTAGGCAATAGAGAGCCACTTCTTTCAAGGGTGCTTTGCAGATGAACACCTGCTTCACTCTGTGCTCCAATCCACCCACGACTGGGATAAAGGTAAGTGAAACAGGCCCCACCTACTGCCATCAATTGCAACCCTTCCCAGTTGCTATGATTATCCGTTTGGATACCAGTCACAGGGCAGACAGGATACAAGCTAGCTAGAGATAGTTAGTCGGTTAACTGGTCAGCAGTGACATACCACAGTAATTACCCAAAATACTAATTAATACTACCATATCATTACCGCATAACTGACTTACCATTTTTCTGCGCCCCAGCATTTCCAGTTTACGTATGGACCAATAGCAAAGCTGTATCCAGCAGATTTAAACTAGGCATCCTTGAAACCAGGGTCCAGAGGGAGGAGGCGGGGGACAGGTAAATGGAATTAGCCGGTAACTCCAAGGCTGTTTTTACACATGACAAAAATGGGTTTTTATAAGTGCTTGAGATAATACCAGGTGTTATTTATTTATTTTTTAGTTATTTTTCAATTTAATACCCCGCCCCTCCTGCCATCAGGCATCCCGAGGCAACTTACAATGTAAAAACACAAATAAAATCCAATCTAAAACATTTTAAAAACTGCTAAAAGGAGGATGACATTTATTAACACCACCACCACCACCCCACCCCCATCCCCCTCTCCAGCCTTGTAAAACCCAGGCAGCAAGATCTCGCTGCATAAAGGGGGACTAGTGTATTCACACATTACAAAACTCCAGCATTTATAATACCTGGTATTATCTCGAGCACTTATAAGAACCCATTTTTGTCATGTGTAAAAGCACTGCAGCCTAAAGGATCAGATTCTGGGGCATGGGCAGAATCTGGAATCAGGTCAGGAGTGGAGTCGGGGGCAGAGCAGGGGTTCAATGTTCAGAGCAGGACAAAGAACAAGGAAACATGACATTGCAGTGAGGACAAGTCAGATGACAAACAGGAAAGGAAACAAGACCAATGATCCACCCTGTTTCTTGTGCCTGCAGGATGCCTTATATATGAAGGATGGGCGCGGTCCGGATTCAGACTGTTACCTAACTGTCCAGATCAGGCCATCATACATCAATGAGATTTACACCTGCTGTTCCAGATCCGGCATTCTGTGTATGTGCAAAACGGTGTTGTGCATGCAGAGAACGGCTGTCCTTTCCCAAAATGGCGGCAACACTGCCATTTTGGCAAAAAATCTGCACATGCCTAAAATGGTCCCAAGGGCAATTTTGCACATAAGCTCTCCAAAGCCAGGAGCTAGCCTGCCAAGAGACACCACACACACACACACACACACACACACACCCCACACACACAGAGCAGCAGCAGAGCTTCAATCAACCCCCGCCCCCGAGGCTGGTAAGTGCGCTCCAGGGCCCCAGGGGATAGGGGAGGTCAGACCCACTCCCCCAGGAGGGAGTCCTATGGATGGGAGCACAGATCAATTTCCAACTGACTTCAGTGGGAAAATTTCCCATTGACTTTAATGAGATCTGAATCCGTATCCAAATCCATAACAAATCCAGAATTCACGTATCCGAATCCAGAACAAATCCAGGATTCGGTCTGGATGCCCATCCCGATTCTATATGGTAGATGGCCAATCAGGCAGCTGGGAGGCATGGCAGGGGCAGGGATGAGGTAGACAGACAAGAGGGACATGGCCAGGAAAAGGTAGAGAGACTTTTTGAGGGGAGCGGTTGGGCCTGAAGCCAAGGAAAGCAATGGTGCTGGAGGCCCAGCCACTGTTCCGGGAATGAGGGTTCAAGACCTGAGTCCTGAAATAACAGGCTGAAGAAGAGCAATGTGGTAACATGGAAAATGGCACAAAAAGGTACATTGCTTGACTGATCAACTAATAAACAGATATCACAATAAATAGAGTAGACTGGTTACCGTAAACCAGACTGTTATCGGTTTCAGCTCCGAGCACAAGTGTAGCCGGGTGACCAGATCCAAACTGTAGATGGCACTCAGGCCCCTATTGAGAATCAGCTGGATCCTCAGTTTATGTAAATTTCAGTCCCAGTTCTCTTATTGAGTCTTGTTTAGCATGCAAGGGTCTGATCCTGCCAACAGTAAGTTCTTTTGGGTTATTTGGATGCTAAACAGATTTCCCCTATTGGGATATATGGTCTAGCCTCCAACTTCCCCTATAAGCCAGACTTTGACACCAGCAGTGCCTAGTAGGGTCGCAGTTCCTACTGACAGACCCATTTACAAAGTCCTCTGGCCCCTTTGGGTCAGTAATCATAACGAGCCCACCTGGGTTCCCACGCTGTCTGGTTCCTCTGGTGGGGCTAAGGCATCCTCCGACAGGTCCCTGCTGTGGAAGAGCCTGCTCCAGTATCTGTGGCCAAAACCCCTTGTCTATGGCTAGGAGAAGGCAGGAGCCCTGGGAAGAGCTCCTCCTTCCTCATTGACCTCCCTGGCTCAACGGAGTATTCCTTATAATGCCCCAAGAATTGCTGTACTAGGGGCTGAACTCCTTGATTAGCCAGGGTAGCTATCTTCTGTTCTGGAGAGGGCCTGCACTGTAGCGCCGTCCGTAACGCTGTCCTACCTCCAGTAACTGAACCTGCACCCAAGTGCTTGTGCTCAATCTTAAAGGGCCAGGGGCTAGCCCAAAGCACCCTGTTACAACAAGAAAGGTGCACACCCCTAGTAATAAAGATGTAGGGAGGCTACAGGTAATTGGCAGCCAGACTGTAGCTTTGCCTCTTGGTTGGCATTCTTCTCATTCGCAAATGTCTTTTCCGGCTTGGGCGATGTCTTGGTACAGGGAGAGAGCGGACACAGAGCCAAATAGAATCAAGCCAGCCACCTTGTTCACCTCTTTACAGTCAGTCCAAGCTTCCTAGTAGATACGGAAATCTCAGGTGTTCTTCGCACATTGGTTTGCTGCTCATTCTGTCTTCGCTTGCACGTAGGGTCAGGATCCAGCTGAGGATCAGCGGTGGCGGCAGCAGCAGACTAGGTCTGCACCAGGAAGTGAGTATCTGAGTTAGAACCAGGACACACTGGATGGCCTGGCCACCATTTTGCAAAGGCATCTGCTGGGTCCTGAAGCCTTATAGAGAAGGCAGCTGCCAATCGGACAAGTGTTGTAAGCAACCAATCAGTAGCCATGCCTGTGCAGCACTGGCCAATAGAGGCAAGCCCAGGGGTCTGGACTAGCACACAAGATGTCAGATCAGAGGTTTTGAACCTTCACTCCCAGGGTTGCTGGAACAGTAAGTGAGACTACAGGGCCACAGCTTCACACCTTGCTTTAGGCCCAGATGCTCCCTCAAGGGGCATTTCTCTGCTGCCCTCAGGGGCATATCTAGGTGGGAATAGACCCTGGTGCAGAAGAAGGAATGGCCGCCCCCCTTTCCAGGGTAATCCACTCCGTTGTGCATTGCACACTTCATACATGTGGCGCCCCCAGGCATGTGGGTCCAAGTGCAACCGCACCTTATGCATCTAATTACAGTTATACCCAGGCTGCCCTGACCACACCCCTCTGGTCTGTGTCCAGCTCCTGCCAAACTTCCCAGATTCCTGGTTACCAGCCACTCTTAGTTCCTGTGCCCCACTGCCAGTTTCTGTCTCTCTCAGCTCCGCACTCTCTGTCATTCTCCCTTTCTTTCTGGTCTCTGCCTATTTCCTTGCTCCCCACTGACACACCAGCTACGGTCCCCTACCTGCGCCGGTGCTCCCCTACTCCAGTAATGGTTCCTAGACTTCTTGTCCCAGCCCTGATCCTGAGTCCCGGCCCCATATCCAACCCTGCTGTCCACCCACGTCCTGAACCCCCTTCACCCCATACCCTTTACACACGGTCTCAGCAGAGGAAAAAATGGCTGATTTATTTTATTTATTTATTTATTTATTTACTTTATTACACTTTTACCCTTGCCCCTCTCGCCAGACGACTTGGGGCATCTCACAATATCAAAAACATAAAACAGCATAAATATAAGTACAAAATACAAAACAAACAGTAAAATCATTAACGCTGGCTGTGCATAAAAATACCCTACCCTCCTCATCTGACCCACCCCTCCCCCTCCAAATGCCTGGCACAAGAGCCAGGTTTTACAATTTCATCAGAAGGTGAGGAGGTTCGGCTAGGTAAACCTCCACCGGGAGGGAGTTACA
Organism: Sphenodon punctatus; assembly: GCA_003113815.1. Classification (NCBI taxonomy): domain Eukaryota; kingdom Metazoa; phylum Chordata; class Lepidosauria; order Sphenodontia; family Sphenodontidae; genus Sphenodon; species Sphenodon punctatus. Next base: position 231,151 of record QEPC01014492.1, read on the forward strand.
GAGCGATGGTGCAGCCACCAAGAACGCCCCCGTCTGTCCGAACTCGCCGATAGCGTGGGACTTCCAAGGGGGAGCCCCCAGATGACCACAGGGGCCACCCAGGGGTCAGGCGATCGCTCATATAGGTCACAGCAGGTACATAAGATGGGAGTTTATTTTATTTATTTATTTATTTATTTATTTATTCATTCAAATTTATCCCCTGACCTTCCCAAATGGCTCAGGGTGGCTTACAAAACAGAAAAACATATAAAAACAGCATAAAAACCAACCCCCAACCTTTCCCCACTCCCCTCCTCAGCCCCACCACAAACCCTCCCTAGCCAGCTCCTCACACCCTTACCTCAAACACCCGCCAAAGCCTCCATTCCCTATTCCTGCCCACCAAATGCCTTAACAAAAAAAAAGTTCTTGCACCACCTCCAGAAGATGCTTAGGCTCAAATGAACCTCTGGGGGAAGGAAGTTCCATGAAGGGAGCTGAAATGAGTATCCACAAAAAAGGGTACGTCTGTCAAAATGGTGGTATTCAACCCAACCTGGTAACATCAGGTGCTATTTGGGATCCAATTGGTGCGCAATGGGTTACCCAACATACTGATTTACCAATTTTTTGTCCTGATGTTCTGACATCCGGTACTGATTTTCCATCTACCGATACCATTTTGTTGACTTTCAGTCCCAATTTAGTGATCAGTAACTTAATAACCCAGTAACCATATTTTCAGATAAACAAGAGCCCAATTGGTACTTGGGTAGTCCACCATGTACCCAATACAGTACTCAAAATTGTGGGTCTTACTTAAGCTACCAATTTCAGCTCTACTTGGGACCCAGAAGCCCAAGATTTCATGCATACTCCAGCTACGTCTCTTTATACTTGGCTACGCTGCACCTTCAGGGCCTAATCCTGAGGTGATGTAAACCAGCGGAAGAGCCCCCGTCCGGATCTGCCTGTTTACAAAGAGCCACACATTTGTCCTGTACTTCCCAAGCAAACTCTTGAATAATTAATTGTTTTTACTGGACTCTCTGATCCCGTCCAGATCTTCTGGGGGATTTCATTTCCCCTGGCCCCTCTAGAACTCGGAATGATTTCTCTACAAGTCTAATGAAGTTGAGCCAATGAACTGTGTCTTATTCAGGGCTGTTGATTGATTAGGCAGGTCTGCTGAGGCGAGACATTTCCATTTTAAATATGGGAAAGATTGTAAAGCTGACAATTCTGAAATGGGCACAGTCAGAAATTTGGTGAAGACTCAGAGACCGGGTTAAAGACTAGGGGTATGCAAAGGTGCCCTTACCATTTTCATTTTTGTGTACAAAAAACCCTTCATTTTCAGGGGGTTTCGTAAACAACCCTACCATTTTCAGTTTTCTTTTTCTTTTTCCTTACAAATTCATTTTAAAAATAAATAATTCACTGTGCATGCACAAAATGGCCACCAGGCCATTCTGCGCAATGGCAGTCCTTTTCTGAAATGGATGTAGGGGTGATTTCAGAAAAGGACACGCATGTGAAGAATGACCCCCGTCGGCCATTTGTGCATGCACAAGTTGTTGGTTTTTTTATTTTTATTGTTAAACAAAAGAGTATGAAAGCAAACAATACACCTTAATTACAAACTAGGGATGGGTGAACAGAAACGAGTTTGGAAATTTGGTTCGATTCGGTTCAGTTCAGTTCGGAAGTTCGGTTCAGTCGACCGAACTATTCGAGTTTGGTCAGAACTCCGAACTTCCGAACAAAGTTGAACTAAATAGAATATTATCTTTTAGGGATGGGTGAACAGAGCTGAGTTCAGAAATTCGGTTCAGTTCGAAAATCGAGTTCAGTTCGGAAGTTCAGTTCGGTCGACCGAACTGGTCGAGTTCGGTCTGAACTTCCGAACCGCATTTGCCCATCCCTATTACAAACACGAATGGGGCTCCGTTCGTTTTCGTAATGAATGGAAAATATTACAGATGCACCCGCCTACTAAACACCCCTTGCCCACAGAAATCCTGTCCCTTCTTCAGACCAGTAACACTGAACTCCCCCCTCTCCACTCCTGGCTCCAGCAAGGGTTTGATTTTGTTTATTTATTTAGGCATTGGCTTCCACCCATAAAGCAAAATAGAATACAAATATTTTAAAACATGATGAAAAACAAAACCATAAAAAGCAATACAATAGTTAATACATGGATAAAGTACCCCAAGTTACACATACAGGAAAAAAGTCATTAAGACAATAAAATCATAGGGAATTGCTTCCTTACAGAAGTCGCACGTCCAGCAAATGCCGATAGCTTTTGAATAATATTGTGATCTGTTTGCAAAAACAGCCCTATAGTCTGTTCAAGTCTAGATAATCTGGAAACCTTACGTAAAAATGGAGACAGAAAAGCCTTCCTGATGTCTACCAAAAAAAGACATTCCAGAAGGTAGTGTTCTAAATCTTCTACCATATACATGCCACATGGGCAAATTCTTTTATCTCTGGGCAGGCCCATTCTATGGCCCTACTGTAACAGCTGTCTCCAACTGTGCCATACACAATCTAGTCAAGTAAAAACAGGGACTAAATTTCAAATTCGATCATGAATGGTGTGTTATAAGACACTGCGGAGCCCATAGTAAGTACAAGGGTGCAATTTTGAGCAGCATGAAGTTGACCAGAGTAACATTCAAGCAACAGTTCAGAAACTAATTTTTCACAATTCTGGGTCATTTGGTTCAGTCAGTTCTGGTTGTTCTTGCCAGAAACAATTAAAATGGGTGGGTAAACAATGGAAATGGCCAAAATAAATGAATGGCACAAACCTACTGACAACCCATAAATATGAAAACGGGTAATCATCTGAGAAGTGTTCACTGCTTGGTTCATTCATTAAATGCTAATGCGGCAAACCAGATAACAGCCGCCTACTAAACTGGATACCAATTAGTATCTGAACGAATATCAGAAACCAGAGATACTAGACAGTAGTAGTTACATCTGTAACCCTGGCCTCCAATTGAACCTGGTTTTCAAGTTCTGGACCTCATTGCTTAGTCAATGAGCTTTAATCCTGATCAATAACATTTTCAGCTACTCAAAATTCTGTGCATTCCCTGAGCAGATGATGCTAGTTATGCTGCAATGGAAACAGATGCACTGAGGGTCAGGCCAAGGTGACCTATTCAATTACGTGATTATTCAGGGCAGGAGTACTGAAAAAAGCAGAGCTCATGGCTGCAAGAGCACAATGACCAAACTGCAGGATTTTGTGTGCCTCTAGAGAGCATGTCTGCCTCCTCTCCCTTAAGAGACAAAAAGAAAGACTTCTACAAAACACTGAAAGCAAATCGCTTTGCTCTGCAGATGCAGTAAACAGCAATTTCACACTTAAGACAAATTCTGGTTCATGCTCTAAACAGGCAGGTCTTCAAAGGGCCCACAATGACTTTCATAATTATCTCGTGCCTTTCATCTAAATGGATTGCCTCTGTTTTCACAGCTAATTGCCACACACTCTACTGGTAGAAGAAAAGCTTCCCTTCCCTCCCCCCCTCCCAATGACAAGATTTCATAACACAACAACTACTTAGAAGTGCATTACAAGACTTGATATTCATTTTCTACAGAGACTGAAGAATAGAGCAGCCATCTGAGAGGAAGAGAAGTTGAGATGCACAAAAAGAAGATACCCAAGCTCCAGCTGATTTGCAGTACAGGCAAAGTATTGTGCATGTATGTCCCACTGCTTTCAACAGAACTCTGCACAGGCCTGTCAGAATCCCAGCTGGAGGAGGGGAGGGACACTGAGGAGAGGAAGAGATCAGTGTCCAGAGCTGGAGATTCATGCTGGAAGGCTTCAGGTCCAGAGGGGCAGGATGGAGGCAAGGTCAGAGAGAGGAGCATGGTTCAACAGCTAGGAGATCAGTCTTATGGGGTCAAGGGGAGCAGGGAGAAGGGGAAGTAGTCTTACAGGGTAGCGGGCCAAATCTCTACATGGATATCCATGGATAAAAACAGATGTGCAGCTGGCAGGACCACTCTCTAGGTCGCAAAACACAGCCCGAGTCAGGTAGGACACCGACCTGATGTGCTTCTCTGGCCCACTTTGGCCCTGTCAGGTGGGCCTTAGCTCAGGCTGTGACATCAGAGGTTGTCCAGAGGTCACAGCCCAAACTAGCCCCCAACACCCCCCGGGGCAATCCCGGACCAACATCTGGCCGTGCATCTTTACACATGACGCCAGGTCCTGGCCAAAGCAGGCCAAAGCACATCTGTTTTTACCTTAAAACTAGAGGGTTAACTTTGACCCAGGAAGTAGTTATAGTATCCTTGAGCCAATCAGGAGGCAGGATCCTCCTGGTCAATTGGAATCCAGAACAAGGCAGTTCCCTGCAGACAAGTCCGTCTACACTAGTGCTTTGAAGTGCCATGGTGGTTGAGCGGACACAGCCCAAAAAAGAGAACAAAGAAAAAAAAAATAAAAAAAAGAAGAAAAAAAAATATAAAAATATATAAAAAAAAAAAAAAAAAAAAAAAAAATAAAATAAACAAAAAAAAAAAAAAATAAAATAAAAAATTAAAATTATAAAACACACACACTATAAAAAAAAATATTAAAAAATGAAAAAAAAAAAAAAAAAAGAAAAAAAAAAAAATAAAAAATAAAAAATATAAAGTGTGTGTGTGTATCTGACCAGATAGTAGCAGATATTCGTTTCACCTCCAGGTCCTCTGAGCTCCCAGTCAGGGGCTGTGTCCACTCAACCACCGTGGCACCTCAAAGCACTAGACTAGACCGACTTGTCTGCAGGGAACTGCCTTGTCCTGGATTCCAATTGACCAGGAGGATCCTGCCTCCTGATTGGCCCAAGGATACTATAGCTATTCTCCGGGTCAAGGTTAGCCCTCTAGTTTTAAGGTAAAAACAGATGTGCTTTAGCCCACTTTGGCCAGGACCTGGCAGCATGTGTAAAGACGCACTGCCAGATGTTCCAAACCTGGGTCCTGAAATAACATATAGGTTGCATGCTGTAGGATTGGAACCTCTTGCTGAAGAGATGAGGTTAACCACCACCCCTGCTCTTGCAAAGAAATGCCATGATAAACAGCAATAGTCATGACCTCAGTTGGGCATCTAACTTGAAAGACAGCACAGCTCTCTCCATTGGTTCCCCAGCTGTTCCCAACCAGTCTCAGCCTAGAGGTCACACTCATGGCCCCACCCTGGGAATTTGGAGGATTATTCAGGGGAACTGGTTGCTGTCTTGCCACAGTTGCTACCAGCAGTCGTTGGTCACACACTGAAAGAGCAGCTGGTAGGCATCAAGGTCCTACAGTCCATGAACACTGACAGAATTGGGAATGGTGTCAAGATCGGACCTAGGTCAAGGATGAAGGAAAAGTATGGTCCAGGGCCCATGCAGACCAAGGTAGGACCAAGAGAGATCAGGAACATGGGCATGGGCAATCAGATCAAGACATGGACACACCAGAGCACTAACACCGGTGACAAGCAGAAAGGATGATCCAAAACATGAAGTCAATGAGACAGACTAGAGCTGAGACAAAAGACTGTTTTGCTTAGGGCTGAAACTCGATTCTCATATTATCGCTTTTCTCGATGAGAATCAGGGTTCTCTGCTCATTCTTGCAATGAGAACAAGCTGAGAATTGCCTGGATTCTTGTCGAGAAAAGCAAGAATCTCACAAACAGTCCTACCCAGGGGCAAAACCCTGGCTGATTCATTTGGCTGCCTCTCCAAGTCCGGGGCTGCTCCAGCTACTGCTTTGGGAATGCTCTCCCTGCTTGGCTTCTCAGCAGCGGTAGGGGTAGAGCAAGAAGATGGCTTCTTCATAACTCGGCAAAAAAATTTTTTAAAAAAATCTGTGCATGCATAAAATGGGCACTGAGGCTGTCAATCTGTGAATGCGCAGCAGCGTTGCTGCCATTTTGGAAAAGGGCAGCCGGTTTGTGCATGCGTAAAATGGCCCCTGCACATAAGCAGAAGGGCTGCCCTTTTCCAAAATGGCGGCAATGTTACCAGTGCCATTGTGGGAAAGGACTGCTCATGTACTGCAGAATGCCCCTGGCAACCATTGGTAGGGATGGGCAAACACGGTTCGGATGTTTGGAGTTCGGACCGAACTTGGTCTGTTCGGAAGTCTGAACCAAACGTCCAAACCGAACTCTCGAAAGACCGAACAGTTCAGTCATGTTCGGATGAGTCTGGATCAGTTCAGGGGTGGGAAAAACATCTTTTCAGGGCCAAAAATTCAGTTTTGGGTCCGGTTTTGGTTTCAGTATCGATAACACTAGAACTTGGCTGAACTGAACCATCGAACCCGAACTTGGGTTTTGAACCGAACGTCCAAACATCCGAACCGCGTTCTGTTCACCCATCCCTAACCATTGGCATATGTGCAGTTCTTTTTTGTTGTTTTTTGTTTGTTTGTTTCCTTCTTTTATCAAATTTCTCAGTGAGAATGCAGCCAAGACGCTGCTGGTTGTAGGCTTGTTCTCATTTGTCAGAACGAGATGAGAGCTGCGATTCATGATGAGAATAGAGAGAGACTCGAAATCAAGTTTCAGTCCTAGACCTGGGTGCATGCACTGGCTTCTGGCACACACAGAAGCCAGTGCCTTTGTGTGCACATGCAGACACCCAGATGTCACCTGAGCTCAGACGACCCTTTCAGCTCTAAAGGCAAGAGGGCAGAGGCAGGGTTAGGGATCTTGGAAACAATGAAGGCTGGGACCTAGGTAGAACTGGAATGCAGGGAAGGTGAAGACAAGTTTAGAACAAGGCTTGGAATGGGTCATGGTTGCCACAGGCAAGTCAAAATGTAGGAAATGAGACACATTACTCCACCCAACTCCCTGTGGCTCTTGGGCATCCTTATCTTGAGTCTAGCAGTGCATCTGGAGCTCAGGAAGGCATGGCTGAGAGCCTCGTAGGCAAGACCAACTCGGAGTGTGGCAGTGGCACTCCCGGGGACATAGGTTTAAATCCTGAGGCCTTACCGTGGGGCTCTGTAACAGGCTGCAAGGCATGAGGAGGATGACTTCCTGGTGCAACCAACCTGTTACTGATAGCTGTCTCTTAGCCTCAGCAAAGAGCTGCAGTGGTTGAGTAATTTAGTCTGGGTCCGATTGCTGTAAGCCAAATATAAATGGAACAGGAAGTTAGAGACGGGACAGTTAGAGAGAGCAGCAGAGCGCAATGGGGTGAGCAGCGTGAGAGAGGCTGGCTGGAGAGACAAAGCTCAGGATCCCACAGACAGGGGAAAAGCCAAGAAGGAGCCAGAGCAAAGGACTGAGCAAAGGACTGCGCAGTGGGAAGCCTTCTGTGAAAGGTGCTAATAAATTAGCGGTGATATAGAGAATGTGATATTGAGGGTGTATATATGGGAATGAGAGTTTGAGAACCGAAAGGTGAAGACAAACACAGCTGTGATTGACACAGAGGCTGAAGAACTGTATTATTGGGGCACTCCAGTGGGAACTTGCTGGGAGTGACCCTGCAAAGACTTACTGCAAGGGGCTGCTCTGTTACAAGCTCCTTTCTATTGCAGCTCCTCATACGCAGGACGTATTGGCCGTGAAAGACCCTGCTTCCGGCGCCCCTTTATTCATGGCTGGCTGGGTCGACAAGGCAGACAACAGTCTCCAGCACAAGGAGGCATCCTTGTCTATGATACACACCGTTCATACAATGGCTGGCACCACTGACTCCCCATCACACTGCAGGGACATTCAGTCATTGAAATACTAATAGTGCTGAAATGATGACTGGCCGCAAATAACGTTTCTGTCAGAAATGGACCATGCCTGCTTTTGCATGATGAAGAAACTTACCGATTCTTTCACTGCGTTTTTTAGCTCCCATTCAGGAATAGCTGTTGTTCATTACTTCAGGTAGGTCTTGTCAAAAGTGACATAGCTTTGCCCAAAATGACTTAAAATGACAAATGTAAACTGGCAAATGTGACATAAAATGATAAAGATAAAATTGCCAAAAGTGACAGAAGTTGCGGAAATAGATCAGGTGCCGATCCCATAAATAATGGAAGTACAGAATCAATTGAGAATGCGGAAATACCATCAAATAACCACAAGCGTTCCGCAAATATCATGATTTCCCAGTGGTTTAGGAATATTTTTATTTATTTATTTTTATTTATTCAAAACTTATATCCCGCCCCTCCTGCCCAAAGGCAGCTCGGGGCGATGAACAACGTGCACACACAAAAAATTTCAACAATCAAATATTTTAAAATAAACTAAATTTTAAAACAAGTAATAAAAACACACCCTCCCTCCCAAACCCCACCTACCCCACTCTACCCCGCCCCCTCGCCAAAAGCCTGGCGGAACAGTCAGGTCTTACACAAACGTTGAAATGATAGGAGGGTGGGGGCCAACCGAGCCTCCTCTGGGAGTGAATTCCACAGCACGGGAGCAGCCACCCAAAAATATCTCGCATCAGTGGCCACCCGGGGAACCTCCAAAAAGCCCCCACGGACGATCTCAGGGGTCGCACGGGCACATGGGGAGTGAGGCGATCCCACAGATAGGCAGGGCCCATTATCGCCTCACCACTAACAACTGAATCAGCAACACCCAGAGAGAGGATTGTGTGCATGCACAGGGGAGAGGGATGTTATCAAGAAAATTATGCTTCAGCGTAATCTGTGATGGTAATAAGAGGCAATTTCTGCATCAAAACCCTTGGCAGAAGTGTTCAAGCATTCCTCGGTTTGTCTCTAAGATAACCTTATTGAGTAGAGCTTTCAGAGCTGTGTAATGTTGGCTCTATGTTCAGCTACACAGTCATTATGACAGGTTGGAAAGGCACAGATAACGAAATGGGATCAATTAAATAAGTGAGGTGGGTTTCAGAGTGTTTGCGCGGGTTATATGCCTACAATTTGACTGCATTAACTCCTCCATGCGCTGGGCTGGAAAAGAAGTTTGTGTGATTAATGTTTATGTAGAAATACTTTCCCCCTGCCAACACTTGAACAAATCAGGTATAAATGCACTGCAGCCAGCGCCGCTCTGACTGAGCTAGGGGAAATGTCTAGGGCTGAAACGAGAAGTCCTTTTGTTCTCATGAAATATCTCATCAGATTTGGTGTCGGGCTCGAGAACTCACCAAAATCTCAGTTCCAGTACAGGATCTCATGCCAAAAAAAATAATAATAGTCACAATAATTAAAAATCACTGCATGTTTGCAAAATGGCCACTGGCCTCAGCGCCATTTTGGAAAAGGGCAGCCAGTCTGCATGTACCTGAATGGCTCCATGCAAGCGCAGAATGGCTACCCTTTTCCAAAATGGCACCGACACTCCCAGCGCCATTTTGGAAAAGGGCTGAACGTGTGCAGAATGGCCCAGATGGCCATGTCGTGCATGCACAGTGAATTTTTTTTTTTAATGTTGCTTCCTCCTTGTGTCCCCTGTTCTCCTGCTGAAAAGCAGCGCATCAAGAGACACAGCAACTGGAGAAACCAGGTGACTTACATGATGGGGGAGGATGAAGGGCTGCAAAAGGCCCCCGTTTTTGTTTTTCAAGTGCGGGGGAGGGAGAGCTGTCTCAAGATTCTCACTGTTCTCAGTGAGAATCCAGTTAATTTCTCAATTCGGTCTCATTTGCAAAAATGAGCTGGGAACCCTGGGTCTATCCCTGTCCCCAGCCCTAGCGGTAGCAGCAGCAGCACCCCTATTGGCAGCAGCAGCAGAAGCAGCTCAGCCTATGCACAGGCCACTCTGGGGAGCATGGGGTCCACCACAATAGGGCAAGCAGTGTGGCTGAGGGAAGTGGTGGAGTTGGTGCCCCAGCAAAGCTACGAGAGGAAGTACGACAGCGATTCAGCAGCTGTGGAGACCTACCTGGAGGAGGAGTCATGGATTGATCCCAGCAGCGACCCCTTGGCCTACTGGGCCAGCAAGGCCAACATGTGGCCGGCCCTGTCTAACGTGGCCAAGGATATCCTGTCCTGCCCACCAACAAGTGTCCCCAGCGAGCGGGTGTTCTCCACGGTGGGGAACATTTGCTCCCCGCACCGCCTGAGACTGGGGACCAAGTTGGTGGAGCAGTTGCTCACCAAGGTTAACCTTCCGCTGCAGGGATTCCCCGAGCTGCCCCTGGACAAGGATTGATGGTGCAGTGGCACACACCATCCAATTCCAGGGGCAGTCTTGGGATGCGGCTCCTCCTCCTCAATCTGGGCTAGGGCTACTGCTGCTGAGGTGCTGTCTGTCCCTCCCTCCCAATGCCCGGCGCCTGCCCTGCCCCTCCCTCCCTCTTTCATACTAGACAGCCTTGGCCTCCTTATCTGATTGACCTCATGACACAGGGTGGCATTGGGAAACTGTAAGTCTGCCAGCCGGCCTCTAGCTAGATGATCTCGTCCCACCTATCTGACTGTCTCTCTCTCTCTCTCTCACTATACACACAGTCTTTTCCAGCCTATCAGAGTGCCCTGCCAAAGTCCCAGCTTGCCTCCCTACTGCCTCTCATGCCAAGGTGCCTGTCTGCCTGTCCAGGTTGCCCCCAAGCTCTAAGCATGCCCCATCCCGTCTGCCTGCCTCGCATGCCACGCTGCCTGTCTGCCTGCCCAGGTTGCTGCCAAGAGAGAGAGAGAATGTCTCCCTACTGCTAGAAGGAGAGACAGACACGATCCCACCCATGCTGTCACATGCACAGAGAGAGAGAGAGGCTCCCCGCTAGAACGAGAGAGATGGGGGTGGAGGGGGAGAGGTAGGTGTATCCAGCTCAAGCTGCCACCTGCCAGAACCAGGAAGAACTCCCATCAGTGCTCATGCGCCCGATGCCCACATCCAGCAGCAAATCTGGTAGGAAGCTTCCATCCTGTTCCCTCTCAACCTGAATCCCAAGATAAGATGAGATGGAATATAACACAACATATTATATGTGCCTGCCTGCCTGTGTGCGTTCCTGTACCTGCTGCTACCACCTATCGCATGATTGAATGAAGTGTGCCCAACCATGCACTAATCCTATGGACATCATTCAACTCCCATAGGCTGTCATTCCACTGTACCTGAATCAGTCATGCCCGCCCGTCCCAGGAACCATCAACGAAATTCTGGGACCATCATTCCAGTCACTGGGGGCTGTCATTCCATTCCACTGCATCCAGAAGCCCAGTGCTTGCATGCCAGGCTGCCCCCCCATCAGCCTACTCCTCCACACCCACCCACAGATGCCCGTTGAAGCTGCTTAAAGAGCCCCTCTGCCCAGCACCCGCCTGCTGCCCGCTGCCAAGGAGCCTGTCTCTCTTTCTCTCTGGCACACCCACACAGACACAAACCCTGCCCCTCCTGGGGGGTTGTCTGGAAGTTGAGACCCTGCTGCCGGCACATCTTTGGGTTAATACCTTACCTACACTACATGTGGTTCAAGGTGCTGCTGGTAGGGATCGACAAGCTGTATGAGATTCTGCCACCTGCCAGAACTTCAGCACAGAGGAATAAAAGATTGGGAAGTTCATACAAAGCTTGTAACAACAAATATAACTTTTATAAAAACATTTTAAACAACAACACCACCACAAAACTTTATAAAACCAAAACCAAACATTGATATATATAAAAATAAAGGAAACTTAACTTAGTTCTATGTGGGCCTGTCCCTTGGAACATGGGGGAAAGGCAAGATGGGTTCATGGGCCCTAGGGGCGGGCACATCCTCTGGCATTTGGTAGCCTTGTTCTTTGGCAAAGTTCGCGGCCCCTGCCACGGCCTCCTGCCACTTGGAGACTGACTGGCGGTAGAGTCCCATGCTGTTGATGTCCGTCTGGAGGTACTGGGAATACGCCTTCACCTGGCTTTCCCATACCTCCAGCTCCTTGAAGCACACCACAAGTTGGTCTTCCATAGACAGGGCTTGCAGCCTTAGCCCATCCATGAAGTCCCTGCTGGGCCTCTCCACTTGGGCCCTAAAAGCCCTTACTGTGGCTGACTCCTCCTGTGTGGATTCCTCAGTGGAGCTGGAGGAGGGGGAAGGCCTTTGATGGCATCTCTTCTGGCACAGCTGATGCTCCACGGCCACACCAGAGTCCTGCTGCCTCACTGTCTTCCCATGGACCTTCTTCACATGGGCGATGAGCCCCGATGTTGTCCCCTGGCTGTCCTCCTTAAAGCTTTTCCAGTACAGCTTAAGAAAACATAGGAAACATAAGATAGGAAAGATAGGGAAAAGTTAGGAACATAAGAAGTGCCATACTGTGTCAGACCAGTGGTCTGTCAAACCCTGCCTGCATTCTGTCTCCACAAGTGGGTGGGTGGCCAATCTCTCTCTGCAGGGGACTTCCTAACAGGTCATAGGGCAATCCATTCCCTGTTGTTCCAGCCCCCGTGTCTTACCGTGCAGATGGTGTATCCGGTATGCTTCTCATACCACCGCCAGACATCAGACCTTGTCCACCCACTGTCTGGGAGTGGCACTGGTGACCTCCACCTTGGTGTCCTGAGCCTGGCACCGGCATTGGATTCCTCATCCTCCTCACCCTCTCTGAAACAGGAACACATAAACAACACCTAAGTAATATCATGCATTTATGATGATGCCTCTAGTCCTCCCTCCTTGGGGTGCTAGGGATGGTAACGGAAGATGGTGACCCTGGCTGGCACATGCAAATCCTGCCCTTCTTGGGGTGCTAGGGATGGCAAATGGAGAGAACCTTGCTGGCACGTGCAAATCCTGCCCTCCTCTGGGTGCTAGGGAGGGATGGCATTGGAAATGGAGAGACCCTGGCTGGCACGTGCAAATCCTGCCCTCCTTGGGGCACTAGGGATGGCAACTGGAAAGACCCTGGCTGGCACGTGCAAATCCTGCCCTCCTTGGGGGTGCTAGGTAGGGATGGTGACTGGAGAGTGGAGACCTTTACTAGGGATGGCTGGCACATGTTTGGGTGGGGGTTCTCGTGCTCATGCCTGACTGCTGGAAGAGCCCCCCACACTACAGTACCCTTTCTCTCTGTGGCAGACATCTGCTGCCACCTGCTGATGCCCACTGTTTGTGCCTGACTGCCCACCACCCACGCACCCACCCGCACACCAGTGAGCTCGCTCTAAAGGATAGTATTCTTCTTGTCCTCAAAGTAAAAACAAAGTTTACAAACCTGCCAGGAGTGGCAGCACCTCCTGTGCCTGCCGGCTCTTGCTCCTCCTTCACCATCAAAGGTCCAGCAGAGGCAAGAACCTTTTCCTCCTCCTCCACCGGCTCTGCCACCTTGGCCTTCCACCAGGCCCATTCAATGCTCACCCTCTTCATTATTTTTTTCCAAACGAGCACTCCAGCCAAACAAAACAGTCACCCACCAACACTCACCAACCAGCCAAAACAACCAACACACAAACAGCCAAAACACACAAAACACAACCAAACAGCCAGCCAGCCACACACACATGCTCTCTCGCCACACAAGCTCCGCACACACTCGAATTTCCGGTTTCCGGTTTCCGACGCGATCACAGGACCAACCACGTGATACCTAGACTGAAACCGAAACCGATTTCCGAATGGCCTAACTGAATGACCGAACCCAACGACCGAACCTGAACTCGGTTCCCGAACCGAACGACCGAACTTCCAAACCACAACCTGTTCGCACATCCCTAGTGCCAACCTCCATCATTGAAGTCAACACCAAAACTTCTTGTAGCAGAGTGCTGTGTTCGAGTGCTTGCAGGAGCAGGTCCACAGCATGTTAGCAATAGCACCCCGCTACTGTGACAGAGCCAGCAGTTAGTCGGTTAAGCTGGGGCACTGAAGGAAGGAGGTTGTGTGACTGGAAAAGGAATGGTCACATGACCCTGACTGGGGCTTAAGAGCAGGAACCCAAGCCCAGCCAGTTAGTCACAGCTTGGAGATAGTAGAGTGAGGAGTTCTGGGAGCCTGAGCCGGGAGCCACCCTGCTGGGGAGGCATGTGGGAGGGCATCCTGCCCAAGGATGGGGCAAGGGGCTCAGGAAGGTGAGGCGTCCGCTTCAAAAGGGACTTGGGGAGAGCACAGGGATTTAGGGGGGCAGATAAGCTGAGGGAACCCCAGTGCTAAGGAGGATGCAGGGGGGTGGATGAACCGGCATCCTTAACAAAGAGTGTAGGTTAGCAGGTGGGCAACTGAACTGGCAACCTCACTCTACCCAGGGGCAAGTCAGAGTCAGAACTGCCCGGGTAGCTTAATGCAGGGCAACTCCTAGACCTGGGTGAGAGACAAGCCAGGGAAATAAACAGCTAGGAGCCTGAGCTAGGGGACTGAACACCCTCAAAGTTGTAGGGGGACCAGTGAGCTAGCAACTGCATTAGATCCTGACCCTGCCTAGGAAAAAGGCAGAGGGGGTTCAAGAAGGCCTAAAGGGCCAGATGTGGGAGCCATGACTCCACTGAGGGAGAGGCAGATGGGGTGCCGGGCCTGACTTAGTTCAAGGCCAGCAAAATGCCTGGGAGCCCTGTGACAAGGGCGAGGCAACTCCTTGAGTCTAGGGGGAGAGCAAGGGGGAGGCCCTGCCTGAGGTAAGAGGGCCGAAGGTCAGTTAGAGGAAGGTCTAAGACTGTCTAGGAAATAGATAGCATCACTTTGGGAGGCTAGGGACCCACAAGTCCCCAGGGCAGTAGCAGGCACTGCAACTGACTTGGAGCAGGGTCAACACCAAAACTTCAGCAGGGCCGCTGGACCCCCAGTGTGAAGACTGGGGGATCTTGTGAGGGAAGACACCCAAGAAGCAACAGACCCCTTGGAGCTGGGTGAGAGGCTGCCAAGTTGAAATATGTGGAGATTGCAGACAAGATATTCCCTTCGGAAGGGTGACAACAAACTGTGTGTTTTGTGAGCACCATGAACAGAGGCCCATGGGTGGGACTAACCATGACCGGGAGCTAATTCCACAAACAAGAAAACGTTTACACCAGTGATGGGGATGTCCCTGAAGAGCGAGTGTGATGAGAAACACCTTCCTTGGACCCCAAGGCAACAAAGATCAGCTAACAGACTGAGAAGCCAAGGCAGCAGCTAAAAAACCGTGATTGGTGGCCGGTCCTAAAGTCTTGTATTTGGGCTGGGCCTCCAGCCTGTCGCTGAAACTCCTGTTGACCGTAATGGTGGAGGATTGTTCTGATAGTTCACTCACTTAAGCAACAGGGTGGGTTTTTATTTGATTAGACGGATACTTTTTGTTTTGTACTTTTTGAACTTCCCGTTCACAAGAGAGCAAAGCAAAGTAAAAAAAATTCACAGATATATTCACAGCGGTATGAATTTGAGCGTGACAATTAATTAAAGAAAACAAACCATCCAGTTTCATTCAGGAATTTACAAAGCCTTGTTTATCTTGGTTCCCAATCCATCCTTCCACCTCTCACTCTTTCTCTGTGGATCTCTTAAGTCAGAGCCATTATCCAGTCACTGTAAACAGAGCATATCAGGGCAATGATTGAGGAACAGGTGATTATCAACCCACTCTGCCCAGGCTGAAATGAGCAACTCCCACATCGTTCCAGTCAAACTGCAGTTTATTTGCAGCTTGGTCCCTGGCGACGTGCAGGCTGCGTCTGACTGTAATTAGAGGCTGATCAGTTGGGGCGCAGTCAGTTCGATGAGGGGGTGGGTGGAATTTACAAGAACATACTGGGCTAAGTCTGATTCTCAGAAATGCTCCTTGCTGAAGCAGAAATGTGTTTCAGAAAAAGTGATTTTTGGGAAAGCACACAATAAAAATACTCTCTTCTGATTATAGGGAAGGTGGAAATAAATTTACTGGTGCCAGTGAGGACAGGAAGGGCAGGGAAAAGAGCAAAATTAAAATTGGAACCACACGGTTAAGGAATGGAGGAGAAGAAAGAGGGCAGCTCCCTAGAGGAGGAGCAGTTCACATTCATCTAGCAGGTTTGATTGACTTGCCAAGTGCTCCAAAGCTAGTGGTGAATGAATAGGCAGTTCAGCTTTCATGGATACGAGTCTCACATTTGGAGAGGCAGCCAAATATCCAAGCAATATCCGCATGGATATTGAGTTCAATCCACCAATTTTGTCTGGTTCTTTTGGTTCTGTTAGTTGGTATACGGTACATATGCAAGAGCGTTCAATATTTCAAACCGGACGAACCAGATCTAAGGGTCACAGGGTGAGGGGCATCTTGGATGTAGGCAGGGGAGGCAGGGACAGGCTCAGGACCTTGGGACAAGGTAAGGGAGGAAACAAAGCCCTGAGAAGCAAGTCAAGAGAGACAAATGGGGGGGGGGGGCAGGAACTAGGAATGTGAGAGAATGCGAGGACTAGGAGTAAGAGCAAGGGGATGAGGAAGACAAGGAAGTTGGGGTGTGAGAGAGAGGGAGTTGCTCTGCCCAACTTCCTGGTGTGACCAGACAGCTATATCTGCTGTCTGGCAGCCAACCAGGAAGCTGGGAAGTATGTCAGGGGCAGGAGACAGACAGGAGGGGGCAAGGGCAGGGAGGCCTCTTGGGGGGAGCTAACCGGGCCTGCAGCAAAGTGAAGAAATGGCACTGCATACCCAGTCACCACTCCAAAAACCCTAGGGGGAGGGTTTAAGAGCTAGGTCCTGACACCAGACGAATCAAACTGAATGAAGCAATGCTGAAGGAGCAGAGCCAAGAGCCCGTCTGGCAGATTTGGTTTGAAGCAGCCGAATTCGACAGGTAGTTATTAATTTTTATTTATATCCCGCCTTATCCCTGATGGCTCAGGGCAGCTTACAACAAAAACATAAAATACAAATATAAAATAAATAGTTAAACCCCCACAAAACTAAAAAAATATATATATCCTTGCCCATTGAATGCCTGGCCAAATAAAAAGGTCTTAGACTTCCTCCAGAAGACATTCAAACTGGGGCTCAGGCGAGGCTTCAAGGGAAGGCAGTTCCAAAGCTGTGGGGCAGCAGCCAAGAATGCCTCTCTGCGGACCCAGATCATACGAAACTGGGCCAGCAATGGAACACAGAAAAGGGCAGCCTAGGCAGATCTTAAGGGCTGTAAAGGAGCATAAGGAGAAGGACAGTCCTTCAGATAAGACAGTTTCATCTGATATTGGATTCATCTCTAGGTAAGATGACGGGACACGCAACCAACCCTGCTGGAATGCAGCTACCATCGGGATGGAGCATTCAAATTGGCGAAGAGACCAAGGAGAGTAACCAATATGATAAAGAGACTAGAGTCTATAAGCCATTGGAGGAAAGGCTGAAGGAACTGAGTATGCTTAACCGACAGGAAAAATGACTAAGGATGCTTTCTGATGTTACAACAGGGCCCCATGTCATTTTTTGTTATCGTTTTCATTATTAAAATGTGTTGTTTTCATTTTCGTTAATAACAAAATGTTGGTTTTTTGCAAGCATTGTCGTTATTGGTATCGTTACCGATTTCAAATGAAGATTTTATTTGTGGTATCGTTATTGGTATCGGTATTGATTTAATGCACCAATGAAAAATTATTGTCAGAAGTTGAACTCCTTCCCCTTCTCATTGTGATACAGAAAGAACTGCACACAATAATATATACTGTAGACAATATGTAGTTTTGTTTATATAATATATACAGAATCTAAACTAAACCTAACCTATGTTAATACAAAATATTCTTATCCTATAATCTTAATACATACAATAAAAAAGCCTTCTATCTAAATATCTAATTTATATATATATATACACAACTAATATCTATATCTATATAACATATGGACAGGGGGAGACATACATGGGAAGGGAAAATGAAAACTCAGGGGTATATCTACTATTGCTAATTTATCTCTATTCTATATCTATCTATCTATCTATCTATCTATCTATCTATGTGTACGTAAGGAATAAGGATTGGGTGGTAGGGAAGTGAATAAGGGATATATATATATATATATTTCTAGTGCAAGCACCAGTCGCTTCTGCAAACACACCCTGACAACCAAGAGAGCTAACACAGAGTGAAGCAGCCCAGTCCTACAATATAAAGGGTTGCAGTGCCCTCCCCCAGAGCCCTCCTGATTGGTTCTGGGAGGCAGAGGCATTGAGGAATCACAGGGTGTCATTCAACTGCTGGGACCTGCTTGCGCTGCTCATTGGTCAGAGATACATACATCAGTTCCTTCCTCTCCCAGTTCAAGAGTTCAACACTGTTTCTGGCTCCGAGATGTCTGCTTCCTCCTCGCCTCGCCACATTTCCCTCCAAAAAACACCTGCCAGGCAATAATGAAATCAATAACAACTTTCATTATTGTTATTAATTCCATTATTTTTTTTTTGTCATTTTCATTGCCCACATGTGCAAAATGGCCACCCCTTTGACTTCAATGGGAAAATATGAAACCAAAACAATCTGTAAATGTCAGGCCAATTTACGGGTGCTTCGGTTTAAACCAAAAATGCCTTTTTCTGGGCAGTTTCAGATTAAACGGAAACCGGAAGTCCCATTCCTATCAAACACTAACACAGCACAACAATGAGTGACTCAGGGTCTTTAGGCCATGGGTTTAGAAGAGACTTAGCTTAACTCTGGGGTTTGCACCCAGGAACAAACAGAGGCTACACCTGAAATGGGTACTTGCATTTCCAGGTAACATTTTGGGTATCCAAATCGGTGCCCAAATACCATTTGATTACCCCCCAAAAAAACCTAAATTCAGTTTTCTGGTTTCCGATTGCCCCTCAAAATAACCCTTCTCCCCCTAAATTTCCAACGTCCAGGACTAGAAGTAAAAAAAAAAAAAAAATCGGGACAAAAACTGTGTTTTGGTATTTCAGGTAACCAATTGGATACTGTTTTGGGTACCGGAAAGTACCCCAAATGTTTGAGTCAAACCAGGTTCCCGTTTTGCGGGAAGCCATTTTAGCTCTAGTGGGAGTCCATTTTTCATAATGAGAGATTCAGCTGCCAGGTTTTCAGGCTGCTAAATCCCTGAGCACAATAGAACACACCAGCCACTGTTTGATCCAGCAATTATATGCAAGGAGGAAAATTACCCTTTGCACCAAGCCAGTCACTCTTTCTGCATAAGTGTTTGTTTGTCTGAAATGACTGGCCATAGGCAGAGCTGATGGGCTTTGTCCGCCTCCACGTAGGACATCTGTGCACCTTATTTAACAAGCTAACTTGTACCTTCGCAGCCAATTAGCACATTGCAATGAACTCTAGTATTAAAAAGTCTATGCGCAGGTTTAATGGGAAACCTCCAGCTAGATTTGAAAGTGGTAGCTCAACTGCTATTCACAGGTAAAACCCACCGTTTCAGGTATCGTATTAGGTGCCTGATGGGCTTAGAGAGTACCGACAGGGCGATCCATTATGCAAAAATACCAGGTCTTACCATGTGATGAGCTTGCTCCCTGCAGAGGGGTCTGTGCCTCAGTTTCCCTCACTTGAGGCAGGTACCAGTCTCTTAGTTCTCAGTCCACAGCTCCTCATTCCAGGTCTCCAAAACGTCAACACTGCTCCACCCAGCTCTGACAACCAGGGATGACCACCCATGGCAGACCCAACCCGGGTCATGTTGGCGGCTCAGGAACAGATGTGATAGCCCACGATCATATTTATAATATTCAAATATTCACTGTTGTAATATTCAAGGTGCAGCCGCACCATAGATTTATAGAGAGGCATTATAATATTTTCAGTGTTATTCTCTATCCCTTTCTGAATAATTCTTAACGTTCTGTTTGCTTTTTTTTAATGGTTGCCCGCACGTTGAGTTGGGAATTTCAATGTATTGTCCACAATGATGCCAAGATCCTTTTCCGGAGCAGTAACCCCTAATTTAGAAGCCAGCATTGTGTACTCATAGTTTGGATTATTTTTCCCAATGTACACTTTGCACTTGTCCACACTAAATTTCACCTGCCATTTAGTTGCCCAAGTCACTCAGTTTTGCAAGGTCCTCCTGAAATTCCTCACAGTTCTCTCAGCTCTTAACTACCTTGAATAAGTCTGCGTCATTTGCAGATTTGATCACTTCACTCTTTACTCCCTTTTCCAGGTCCAAAATAGATTTATTCCCTGTATTTTATTTGCTCCTAATAACACACCAATTGGACTCCTGAGGGCCGAATCAGGATTAGTCTCAGTATCTTCCCTGATTCAGGTGACAGCAAATAAATTCTGGCTTCAGGTTCATGTAACAGCCCCGGGTTCTTTGACTTTTATGACTTCCAAGCTTAAGTGTAAGATCCCTGGGATACTGGAGTGTTAGACCTTATTTCCCGTTTGGTGTTTTCTAGGGGAACTCTGCTGTCTCTCCCGATGGCAGGTGCTTTGGCTCCTGTCAAATAGCAAGTTAAGGACCAGGAGGGACAGCATCTGTCTGCAGCAGTTAGTTCTCAAAAACTCTCTTCACTGTACAAATTATTCCAGGTGGCGCCCCAGGGGGCAGAATATTGAAGCTCATCTTTTCGCTGGACTCAGAGGAGGGCTTTTACTTTAGCCAGTTTTAATCTTCTTCCCTCTGAGGTTTCTGAGGGCAGGATTAAAGGGATACCTTGTGATCTAAGGATCTGTAAGGCTTATAGCCTAAATGAGCTTGAATTCCTCTCCCATATAATATTTACCTGTCACTTGTATACGGGCCTTCGTATTTTGTATCTAGTTCCTGATATGACAAACACTAATATGCTCAACCAGATGGAACCTTTGTACTATTTGCTGTCCAGTCAAAATTGGGACATTACTCTCTGTATGGCTACATTTCTGGCAGCTGCAATCAAGGTCAGGCTCGCCACTGTGAATAACTGTGACCCTTAAATTGTATGTGTGCTTTGGGGGTCTGTAGGGATATTTTGTAACGGCATCCTTTTTTGTAATAATGTTTTTTTCTGTTCCTTATTGTATTGTATTGTATTGTATTGTATCAGCCATTGGCTTTGCAATTAAACAAACTTGACTTGACTACTCCCTTTTCCAGTTCATTAGCAATCCCAATCCCAGTACAGATCCTAGGGCAGTCCACTATTTGTCTCCATTGCGAAAACTCACCATTTAGTCCTACCCTTTGTTTCCTATCCTTTAACCAGTTACCGGTCCATGACAGGACACTGCCTCCTATCCCATGACTGTTTGGTTTCCTCAAGAGTCACTCATGAGGGAGGAGCTTCTGGGCATGCGTGAGCAGTAGCTGCCTCTGCAAAACACTCCAGACAGCCCTGCCAGACTTCGCATAAAAAAAAGGTAAAAAACGTGGACTTACAGCCCCTAATGGGAAAAAACATAAAAAAAGAACCCCCCCACCCCTCAAGGAGCCAAAAGAAAGGGGCAGAGTGAGGCAAAAAGCAGTGAAAAACTGCAAAGAAGTGAGAGAGGAGGGGGAGGGGATCAGGAGCAACCCCAGGAAGGCA
>QEPC01014492.1:297714-339839 GCA_003113815.1 Sphenodon punctatus
GGGGATAGGGTGTAGCTACTAGGGATGCTGGTCTGGATAGGCCTGGTTTGGTGGCAATGCAGCCCTGCAACTGACCAGACTTTTTAAAAAGGGCCTGTTTGCTTGAACAGGCATTTGGCTGTCTGGGGACTGGGAGCCTACCCTAGAAAACTACAGGTAGCCAAGGAGAGCATGAACATGAAAAGGGTTCTGGATAATGGTAAGTGATGGCATGGGGATTTGGAGGGTCTTGGACCTTTTCTTTGGGGGAGTGGTCCACAAAGAAGCAAAATTAAAAATGTCATTCAAAATGCAAACATCTAAAGTAATTTGCTTCTTTTTTCTATCCAGTTTGTCTGAGATCTGGCATGATTCCACACCTCACCTTGCTTCCCTTGTGAACAGAGGAGAAAATAGGTAGGAGCACGGCAGAAGAGAAGGCTGCAGACAACAAGGAGACCTCTTTCCCCTGCCCCCACTGAACCCATCTCTTCCCCTTCCTCTTCTCATGCTCCATATCCAAACCCTTTCCCTCCTACTTCTCCTCTGTCCTGTCCTTCTCTTCCCTTTCATTCTCTTCTGATTCGGCTTGTCGCAGGACAGGGAGCTAAATCACTCCTCCCAGTTCTCCAAGCCAGAAGGAAAGCGTGTTCCAAAGCCTACACCTTCAGAAGATGACAGGTGGCCAAGGAGGCCATGAAAATCAAGGGTTCAGGATAAAGGTCGTCGATGGCAACATGATCTATTTTTTTAACCTATTATGGTTAATTTGGACCCGGTGGGAAAGAGAGTGTACGGGACCTCAGTAAGATGGTTCTCTATCCGCCGGTGGCAGTGCTTCACACAGCAGCATTCCCAGCATTAAGTAATGTATTGTCCATCCAATGTTAACCCCAGGAACTCCTTGCTGCTGGGTTATACCACGCCACTGGCCCACCGTTGCCCTGGCTCCACCTACCGTTGCCCTGGTTCCATCCCTAGGCCCTCCAGCCTAACCCACCAGCCTCCAAACCCACCAGCCGCCACTGGCAAAACTTGATGATGCAGGTATTCCATGCAGCTAGCAAATGAGCTACGGGTTTCATCTCGACCCAAGCCATTTGCTTATTTATTTATTAGTACATTTTTTACCCCACCCTTCCCACAAAGGCTCAGGATGGCTTACAAAGATATAAACAAATATAAAGCCATAGAAACATATATAAACATATACAAATAAACACATAAAAACAGTTAAGAATCCCTAAACCCACCTCCCTGCCTTTCAACCCTCTCTCCCCATTCCAGTCTACCAAACATCTGGCCAAACAAGAAGGTCTTACATCTCTTCTGAAACATGTGTAAGCATGGGCTTAGGAAGACCTCCAATGGGAGGGAGTTTCATAAGTGGTGGAGCAGCCACTGATAACAGTTCTCTGCGTGCCCTTGTTGTATGAACCTCGTGGGCAATTGGTACTCGTAGGATGGCACCCTCAGCCGACCTCAGAGGCCATGATGGAACATAAGAGATGGAACATAAGAGATGGAACATACAATCTCTCAGATTGTAAGCCCTAGGGGCAGGGACCCTGTCTATTTTATTACTTTGTAAAGTGCCAGGTACACTGCTGGCGCTATATAAATGTTTGTTAATAATAATAATAATAAGGGAAGAGGCGGTCCTTCATATATCTGGAGCCCAAGCCATTTAGGGCTTAGGTGAAAACCAGCACGTTGAGTTGTGCCCAGAAACTAAGCAATTGTCAGCCAGTGCAGACTCCAGAGCACTGGTTTAATGCACTCCCAGTGACCCACCCCCAACAGAAGGTAGTCCGCCACATTCTGCACCAACTGCAGCTTTTGAACAGTCATCAAAGTCAGCCCCATGTAGAGCACAGTGCGGTAGTCTAGCTTTAAGGTTTAGGACTTTATAAGTCAAAAAGCAGCACCTTGCATTCTGCCCAGAGCATTACTTGGAGCTTGTGCAGACTCTGGATCACCGGTGTGATGTGCTTCTGGTCACTCACCCTCATCAGAAGGTTGGCCACCACGTTCTGCACCAGCTGCAGCTCCCAGACAGTCTACAAGGGTAGCCCCACGTAAAGCACATTGCAGCAGTCTAGCCTTGAAGTGATGAAGCCATGGATGATGGTGGCCATGTCTGCATCTGATAGAACGTATCACAGCCTTCTCACCTGGTGAAACTGGTAAAAAGTACTCCTGATGTTCCAAGTGCAGCAAAGGATCCAGGAACACTCCAAGTCATACCTCATGGGACCGCCTCGCCCTCCGCGCCCCGGAGCAGTTCCTTCAGTCGGCCGGGGGTGCCTTCTTGGAGGTCCCTCGCGTTAAGCGGGGGGGGGGGGTCACAATGGAGAAGGCATTCTCGGTGGCCAGGCCGCGTCTCTGGAACTCCCTTCCTGGCCCCAAGCCTATTAGTATTTCGGCGGAAATGCAAGACCTGCTTGTTCACCCGGGCCTTTGGGGAGAGGGGTGGGTAGTTGAGTTTTATTCCCCTATCCCAAGCAATTTATATCCCAGGCCCTGTTTATATGTCATTTTAATGTTTATATGGTATTTTAAGTGTTTGGATTGTTTTAAATTGTATTTTATTGTTGGAAGCCGCCCCGAGCTGTGTTCAGGAGGGGCAGGGTAAAAAGTGAATAAATAAATAAATAAAATAAATATAAGTTCATGGACCTGAGTGACATGAAGAGGCCGGACACCATCAGAGATGGGTGCCCATACCCTGATCCGGTTACAGGGCAGGCCAACCAGCATCACTTTGGTCTTGCCTGGATTTCGCTCCATTGGCCGTATGGGGTAGCAGCTTTTTAACATTTATTGCTGATTTAATTATGCCTATTCTGTGGCAGGTAGAGGGATAGCGTTTGAGAAAGGGCAGCGAAAGAAAGCCGGGAAATGAATTAATTGCAGATTATCTGACAGCACTGCTCAATGCCTCAGCAGCAGCTGAACTTTCAGACCTGATATTCAACATTATGCAACTCTCTATGGTGACGAGGGGGGGGGGGGCTGGAAATGATCCCAATAATTTTAGGCCGATTAGCCTCCTCAGTATTCTGGGTAAGCTTTACGCTAAACGTTTACTGGGTAAGCTTCTAAGTTGGAGGAAGGCCCAGGATATTTTGGCTTTTGAGCAAATTGGGCTTTGCCAGGGGTGTTCTACCATTGACCACTGTTTTTTACTCTCCCACTTAACTCAGAAGTATGCTTCCCCTGGGAATGCTTTTTATGTTGCTTTTGTGGGCTTGCATGCCGCCTTTGACTTGGTGCCTAGGGAGCGCCTTTGGCAGAAATTGTACGCCCTCAATACGGATAGAAGATTGCTGCATTTGATTAGGGAGATGCACATGGGCACTCATATTCGAGTTAGGCTAAACCATCAGGGGGCTCTATCCAAGGAGATCCTGACACGGAGGGGGGGTGAAACAGAGTTGTGTCCTGGCCCCCTCCCTGTTTAACTTATATCTTAATGATCTGATAAGGGAGTTCCCAGTTGGAAGGTGTCACCCCCCAAAGGTGTCAAACGCTCATGTTTCCTGTCTGCTTTATGCAGATGATACCGTTCTTCTTTCCCGTACGCAGATTGGTTTGTGGCGTGAGTTGGAATTGTTTGGGAATTAATGCCGAGTGAATCTGGTCAAAATAGATTATACTAAGACCAAAGTGATGGTGTTCTCACGTAAAACAAGAAAGTATAGGTGGTTTATGGATGATAAAGAATTGGAGCAGGTAAAGGTGTATAAGTATTTGGGGCTCCTCTTTCAATCTGTTGGCACCTGGTCCTTACAGTCCTCTAATGCTTGCTCCCGGGCTAAGCAATTATCTAGGCTCTTGCTGATCTTTTTTCACTCGTGTGGTGGGAATTTGATTATTCCGGCCATAAAAGTTTTTTTACATGAATGTGTCCCACAGCTCCTCTATGGTGCCCTTTTATGGGCTTTGGATAAAATCAAGGACTTGGCATGTATTTAGGCAGGTTTTTTGCGCTCCTTGTTGCTTGCCCCCGGGGTAAGCACTTTTGTCTTGTGGCTGGAATGTGGTGTTACCCCTCTTAGTGAGAGGATATGGCAGGGAGCACTTAACTACTGGCTAAAATTGTTTTTTGGTGTAGCTGCCCCTCTTTTTTGTTTGGTGGTCTCGGATAATACCTTTTGTAAATGGCTACAATTGGTGGGCAAGAAATTAAATCATCTGGGGGTTTTTTTCCTGAGGCACTCGCCCCTTTGGGGTATAAATCTGCCAAGAAAGTGGTGGCCCAGAGATTGGTGGATATTGGCCACCAGGAGCGAGGGGCTCTACTTAGCGCAAGTAGGGTTTTGGGATTTCAGAAGTGCTTGTTCTCTGAGTCCGGGCAGCCGAGGAAGTATTTGGATTATGGGCTTCCTACGTTAAAGGCTCTTTTTCCTGGCCTGGGCGAATTATCTCCCTTCCTCCCTTATTACGGGGAGATATCAAGGGGTTCCACCTGCAGAGCATTACTGCCGATGCCCCCTGAAGTAGGTCGAGTCTCTAACCCATATCTTTTTTAACTACCCTTTATATGCTGACTTATAGCAGAGGTTATTGTTTCCCCTCATTGGTGGGTTCCCGGGCAGATCTCGTGAATTTTGGATGATTCACTATTCATGTGACAACTGTATGGAGACTACATGGAGGGTGTCGCATTTTTCATTTTGTGTTTATGTCATAAAACAGTAGAAGGGGATTATAATGTTGCTCGTGGTGGTTCAGTATATATGGTGTTTTAATTTTGATTATATTATATCATTTGTTTTACATTTTATGTTTTATAGTTTTACAGTTTTATTCGGGTTTAGGTCCTTTTTATATGTATAATTGTATGCCAGACTAGGCTATTTCGATCATGTATGTTTTGTTGGTTTGGTACTGCTGTGCGTTTGCAATGACCTTTTGGTCATGCAATAAAGTGTCTTATCTATCTATCCCATTCCCTACGCAGCCCCAAATAAGGGCAGGGTCTTTCTCCCATTGCCATCCCTAGCACCCCGAGGGCAGGATTTGCAACATGCCAGCCAGGGCCTTTCTAGTTGCAATCCCTAGCATCCCTAGCACCCCAAGGAGGGCACGGTTTGCACGTGCCATCCAGGGTCTCTCCATTGCCATCGCTACTAGCACCCCAAGGAGGAAGGACAAGCATAAATGCATGATATTACTTTGGTGTTCTTCATGTGTTCCCATTTCAGAGAGCAATTGGATGCCGACCCCAGCACTGATGCCAGGCCAAGGAGGACCCCTAGGCGGAGGTCGCCAGTGACACCCCCAGACATTCGGCAGACAAGGTCGGATGTCTGGAGGATTTATTGGGCGATGGAATCGCCACATGCAAGGTAAGGCACGGGGACTGGAACAGCAGGGAATGAATTGCCCTATGACCTGTTAGGAACGGAAGTCCCCTGCAGAGAGAGATTGGCCACCCAGGCCACCCACTTGTGGAGACAGAATGCAGGCAGGGCTTGACAGACCATTGGTCTGGCACAGTATGGCACTTCTTATGCTCCTATCTTTTCATGCTGTTTTTAGATCTTCCAGAAAAGATTCCAGCTGCAAAGAGAGGGGACCACATCGGGGCTCATTGCCCACATCGAGTGAACGCATGACAGGAGAGTGAGGTGGCAGGAGGACTCTGGTGTGGCCGTGGAGCCTCAAGTCTCAGCGCCAGAAGAAGGGGCGGAAGGCAACCCAAAAAAGACAGCGTGTAAGACCTCCCCGCCCCCTTCCAGCCCCGATGTGGAGACCCCTGTGCCCCGGGAGTCTGCTGAGGCCAAGGCCTTTCGGGCTGAGTTGGAGAGGCCCACCCGGGACTTGTGGCCGGGCTGCAGCAGACAGAAGCCACCATGGAGAACCACCTGGTGGAGCAGTTCCAGGCGGTCGAGGTGGAGAAAAAGAAGGTGGAGACGTACGACCAGTACATCTCCGCCGAGATGGAACGCCTGGAACTGTACCACCAGGCACTCTCCAGGTGGCACTGGGACGTGGAAAGGGTCATGGAGTTTGCCGTGGCCCACGGCTACAACCTACAAGAGGACCGGGTGGCCGCCCCTCAGCCCTGTGCAGTGCCCCAACGCCCGTTGCCTTTCCCCCAAGGCCCAGAGACTAATAGTTTAATTTATAAGTTTCCTTTCAATGTTTGGTTTTGGTTTCAGAATGTTGTTGTTTTGTTGTTGTTGTTTGTTATTTAAATAGTTTTAATAAAAGATGTTGAATTTCTTGTTACGAGCTTAGTTTGACCTGTCCAATCTTTTATCCCTATGTGCTGAAGTTCTGGCTGGCAGGTGGCAGAATCTCATCCAGCTTGTCGATCCATACCAGCAGCACCTGCCACCCCATGTAGTGTAGTTATTAACCCAAAGATGTGCTGTGCCAGCAGCAGGGTCTCAATTTGCAGACAGCCCCCCAGGAGGTGCAGGGCTTGTGTTTGTGTGGGTGGGTGTGACAGAGAGAAAGAGAGACAGGCTCCTTGGCAGCGGGCAGTGGGAGCTGGTGGTTGGAGGGGTTTTTATTTCCAGCAGCTTCAGTGGGCATCCACGGGTGGGTGCAGAGGAGCAGGCTTTGGGGGAGGGGTCAGGCTGGCATGCAGGCACAGGGCTTCTGGATGCAGTGGAATGGAATGCAGCCCCCAGTGGCTGGAATGATGGTCCCAGAATCTAGTTGATGGTTCCTGGGATGGGCAGGCATGACTGATTCAGGGATAGTGGAATGACAGCCTAAAGCCTATCGGGCACACTTCATTCAATCATGTGATAGGTGGTAGCAGCAGGTACAGGAACGCACACAGGCAGGCACATATAATACCTTGTGTTATATTCCATCTCATTATGGTAGGTTTGCTGCGTGCTGGATGTGGGCAATGGGCATTGGGCGCATGAGCACAGATGGGAGTTCTTCCTGGTTCTGGCAGGTGGAGCCAGGGTAGCTGTATACACCTACCTCTCCCCCTCCAACCCCCATCTCTCTAGTTCTAGCTGGGAACCTCTCTCTCTCTCCATATAGTGCTGGTGACAGCATGGGTGGGATCGTGTCTGTCTCTCCTTCTAGCAGTGGGTAGTGTTTCTCTCTCTCTTATTTCTCTCTCTCTCTCTCTCTCTCGGCAGCAGCAGCAATCTGGGTGGGCAGACAGACAGCGTAGCATGAGAGGCAGGAAGGCGGGCTAAGGCAGGCTTTGAGTTTGGCGGAACTCAGGGTACAAAACCTTTGGCACAGGCAGCATATAGGCCTGTGGATGGGCGAACGTCCGAACCGAACTCTCAAACGACCGAACAGTTTGGTCGTGTTTGGTCAAGTTCAGAGGCAAGAAAAACGTCTTTCCAAGGCCAAAAAATAGGTTTCGGTTCGGTTTCAATTTCACCATTTTTGAATGTTCAGTCAAATTCGGCCAAACCGAACTCGGCTGAACCGCACCATCGAACCCAAACTCAGGTTTTGAACCGAACGAGCGAACATCCGACCCGCATTCTGCTCGCCATCCCTAATAATAATGTTTATTTACGGCCAAAGGCCAATAAAGAAAAGGGATGGTGATTGGGCAGGCTGGCTCCTACTCCAAGCCTCTCCACCCCTGGTGCCTGGAAGTCTGCTCCTCATGTCAGGGGTAAGGGGCACCTAGCACGGTGGAGGCCCCCCCGCAAGACAACCAGAGGTACGGAGGGGGGTGGCCTGGAGCCAGAGAAAACCCCACCAGCAGAAACCGCACCCGCAGAGCAAGGCCCCGCAAGCAGCAGCGAGGGCAGGGCCTCCTTACCGGAAGACGTTGAACCGCCGGGGAACAAGGGGGCGGAGCCAGCAGGGATGCTGCGGAGGTCGGCGCGGCTGCAGGCGCAACAGGGGCGGGGCTAGGGTCTCTTAAGGCGGAAGCGGGCAATGCTTCCCCGCCGGCGATCAGTTCTCTGTGAAGCTGGCCCCCGGAGAGTGGTGTAGAGCGTTGACCCCAGACTTGGAGCATTTGGCGTACGAGGCAGTGGAGTGTGGAAGGAGTGTGGAAGGAGTGTGGACGGAGAGCGTGTGGAGTGTGTGAGGCGAGTGAGTGTGGGGTGGGGAGTGGAGTGCGTGGGTGTGGCGCACAAGCCTGTTTGTTGTCCCTTGGGCCCTATCCTTGTTTTCCTTCCTTGTGGGGTTGGGGCTTTTCCCCTCCGGTCCCCCCGTCCCGAGTGGTGCTTCCCCCCTCCTACACGGATCCCCTCACGGGGTGGAACTTCTTCTGTGCATGGTGTGGGTGGGGCATGTGGTTACGGGCAGGGACTTGTTCCCCCTGCAACTGGGCAGAAGGCTGCACACACATTGCACTGATCACCCCTGTGATGAGACGGCCCTGTTCCCTTGGGAACTAATAGGGCCACATGTCAACCTGAGGGGACTTTTTCTCCAGGGCAATTGTGATCCTCCTTCTTTGCAGGAGTCCTGTAAGTCTACTCCTGTGAGTAGGGATACCAGGTCCGTGGGTTCATCCTTCCCCCATTTCCCTTACCAACCCTCACACCTCAGCTGACTACTCCTCCCTGTCACATTTTGTTTGCCTTCCAGTGACACGTTTTTGCCACCTGACTCACCCGAATGCAATCCAAACTGACCGAACTGTTCAGTCATTTCGACGTTCGGAATCTAGTTCGGTTTGGTCAGTTCGGGTTCGGATCGGGTTCGGTTGTCCGAACAGGCCGAGTTCAGGTCGAACTCTGAACTTCTGAACCGCGTTCATCCATCCCTATTTTAGTCTGTTTTTCCATGGGGGGGCGAGGGAGGAAATAATCACTGTGTATGTCCCCTTTGTAATTTTTGACCTCATCAACGAATTCCAGCTAAATTTGGCAGAGAGTAGAAGAGCCAAAGGAAAACGGAATCAAAATCTTGTAACAGCGAGTGCACCAGGAAGAGAGATATAGTCCATTTTGTTGCCCCAAAAAATCCATTTGACATCTACTTAGCATTCTCTCTACCAGGGCGGTGGGCTACTTACCATCTGTCGGAGGCTGCTCCTGCTCCCGCTGGGCTGGGCTGGGATCCCCCGCTGCCACTCCAGGCTCCTGCTCTCCACCTATGGGAAAGAGGTGGCTTGTAAGACCAGGGGTGTGGGGGAAGGGTGCACCTGGACTCTTTGCTTCCCCCCCTCCTCCCCTGCCTCTGCTCAATCCCGGAAGCAGCCCGGGGGGCATTTAAGGGACGCACCTGCAGCTGTGCCGCAGGCTGCGGGCCGAAGGGACGCGGCCAAAGGGTGTGGCCCTTCGGGGCTCATAGGGGATTTGGGGGCTGACTTCAGTTTAAGTCGGCTGCACTTTTGTTCCTTTACTGAATTGTATTGGCCCTTAGTAGGAGGTGAGCTTTGGGGTTTTTGTTGTCCGTGTTTTCTGTGGAGGGTTTCAGGGGGTCTGGGCCCAGTTTTGGGGTTCCACGAGGGCTCATACTGTGAAAGGGGGATTTTGGTATACCCATGGCTAGAAGGAAGAAGCGGCAAGGAATGGAGACTCGTGCGAGTTCCTTGGTCAAACAGCTGTCGTTGGATGACTTTCTTAAGAATCCTCTGGTAGAACCTCTTTTGGAGGAAACCAAGAGTCTGCCTCTTTTGGGTGTCCAGCACAGTGTCGCCGGGCCAGTGGTGGAAAATCTGCATATGGAAGGTTCAGTGAGCCCTCTGGAATCTCCCTCCTTACAGTCTATTAGTGGGCTTGGAGGTAATATCTTATCCCCTGCTGGCACCAAGGAGCTCTCAGCCATGGAGTTAATGGGTAACCACTCTTTCTTAATTGGGGACTTGATCTCTAAGTTATATACGCAGCTGGAAGCTTTAAACGTCCAGCTCGAACTTCAACGCATTCAGCTGGGGGTTATCGCAGATTCAGTCAAGTTATGTAGGGAAGAGATTAAATAAGAGTTGAGCCCATGGTGTGTCAGAAGTTATCAGTTGGGACCCAATTCCCGGACTTGGGGGGTACGGATGCAATTCGCCGCACAGGCACAGACTTGGGGAAGGGGGGAGGCTCTCCTATTGTCAGGAAGAAAGGACCCCTTAAGCAATCAGGGTCGCTCCTCTGTCAAGGGGTCAGTCACCATTATGGAATACTAAGTCTAGGATTTGCAGCCACCTCTCTTACATAATGGGTTACACTGTTCCAGGTCACCACATAGATCATTGCTGTCATCTGCCTCGCCTCAGGAACTGCTCACACACAGTTGTCTATTTTCGTTCCTCCTTGATTGCAGACAGTATTAGATCTTATGCAGACCAGTTTCGTTCATGGGGGGTTTTCTTTAATAGAGTGTACCTAGACATGGAGGTCTGCCCCCTCCTTACTCAACCATTTCCTGCTTCTGTGGCTGCCCACAACAGTCCCTCCGTATCTCAGTCGCTAGTCCTGCAATATTCTAGTGCTATTAATTTTTTGAAACGTTCTTTTCACAGCCAGCCCCCCTGTCCCAACTGGTAATAGACTTTGTGGGCTGGCTACCCAGGTAGACTATTTTACATCTTCCTTAGCCCCAAATTCCTGACCAAAGTTTAACAGGAAGATTGGTCTCTGCCCAGCTGCCATTACCCCTGGAAGTGGTCTATTCCCTAGAGGCCCAGCCGCCAGAGGCAGCTGGAGCTTCGGTCTCAGTTCACAGCACCTCTCCTCCCCCCACGACTGACTTAGTGAAGGGCAGCTCAGTTAGTAGTGGCCGTGTTGAGGTCTTTTCCTCCTTGCCATGACTATCTAACCCTCTGATTCCTAGTCATCTTTCCATTTGTTCATGGAACATAGCTGGTTGGGCCAGACATGCTCCTGAGGCCAATTTTATTTCTTATGTTAAGAAGTTTCAAATTATCTTGGTACAGGAAACATGGGCAATGAGCTCCTAGGAGCTTGATGGCGATATAGCCTATGACCTCCCGGCCATTTCCTATCATACCAAGGGGTGCTCTTGTGGGGGGTTGGGATGCTTCGTAGCCCAGGATCTGCCTTTAAACCTTCTGGAGGTAGTTACTTCTCCCCAGTTGGCATTGGGGGTAGTAGTCAAATATAGAGGCCATGTGGTTATTATAATCTCGGTATATATTCCACCATGTTATGTAGGATCTTACAGAGAATCTATGTGGTCCCACTCTGGAACATTTTCTCGGAGATCTTCGTACTAAGTACCCGGGGGGACTAGTAATTGTAGCAGGGGACTTCAATGCGAGGTTGGGAGCTGAGGACCATATTCTCGCCCCGCATTGTGAAGTCCGCTCTTATCTCCCGGTGGATTCGCTGGGCCCTAGAAAATCAAAGGATGCCGGTATTCATGCATCTGGAATCAGACTGGCTAAGATGATTCTTAGCCAGGATTTATATATACTCAATGGTTCCGGTTTCAGCGATCCAGAGGGGGAGTATACTTACGCGAGTACGCGTGGTGCCAACGTGGTTGATTATTTCTTGATTTCACCTCCCACACTTTCCTATGTAGCCGATTTTGCCATAGGCACTACTTTGATTGGGGATCATCTCCCTATTGCTCTGTCACTTTTTTCTCCTCCATCTTTTTTTGGAGAGAGCACTGTTCCTGCCTTGGATTTATTGAGTTTGGACATCATTAGGGTGCCCCGATGGGATGATGCCTTGGCCTCTTCCTTGGCTTCCTTGGTTACCTCACCTGGTAGTGCTCAACTGGTGAGTGTTATCCTTCACTCCTCCAGTGACAAGATGGTGGTTGATGGGTACTCCCAATTGTGCTCAAGCCTCCAGGCCCACATTCAGAGTCTAGTAAAGCCCTCCCCAAATTTAAACCTAAACCGATAGGGGCCAGGTCTGTTTTGATAGGGAGTGTAGGACCGCCCAGGGAAAACTGAAGAGCATCTACAAGGCTTACAGAATTGGCCGAGGATGTCGTTTGCCCCCGGAGTATGTAGCACTTAGAAGGGAATATAGAACCTTAATACAATCCAAAAAGAAGGCACACTGGGAGGCTCAGTGGGTGAGCCTCTTGCAGGCGGCAGACCAAAGGGATGCCCGGTGGTTTTGGCAGCTGGTTAATGCCTCAACTAGGAGGGAACTGAGGTACTCCCCCTTTCCGGTTTCCCCACAGGATTGGACTGAGTTCTTCCGGAAATTATATTCCTCGAACCATCCATTGCCTTTGAATAGTTCCCGCAGTAATCTGGTGGATTGTCCACCTTGGCCCCCCGTTTCAGAGGCTGAGGTGGAAGTGCTGGTTGATATGTTTAAAAATCATAAGATCCCGGGACTAGATCTCATTCATATTGAATTCATCAAATCCTGTAAGGACTGGTGGTTGCCATTGCTGGCCGCACTCTTTACTGCTATTAATAACACGGGAGTTATTCCACCTGAATGGAGTACTGCAGTGATTATCCCTTTTTTTAAGAAGAGCTTTAGAGAGGACCCCGCCAACTATAGACCCATCAGCCTGCTCTGTGTGGTGGGCAAAATTTACGCTAAGTTTCTTTTGAACCGACGGTAGAGTGGCTGTCTCAGTCCAAAGTCCTAGCCCCAGAGCAAGCTGGCTTTCAGCAGGGGCGGTCAGAAATAGAACAATGCTTCGTTCTTTTTCACCTTAGTAAATATAGAGCATTGAATGGCGTCCTCTATGTTGCCTTTCTGGACTTAAAGGCGGCCTTCGATTTGGTGGATCGGGCCATTCTTTGGCAGAAACTCCGGGCTGCCTCGGTGGTTGGGCGACTCCTCTTTCTGATTTCCTCTCTATATGCCCATTCTTCTCTTGTGGTCAAGGTTGGCTCGCAAGGTCATGTAACAGCCCCAGTTAAGACGTTCAAGGGTGTTAGGCAGGGGTATGTGCTGGCCCTAGTTCTTTCTAATTTTTATATCAACGATGTGATCTCCATCATGGCAGTCCCTAAGTTTTCCCCCCCGAAGTTAGCTTCCATGGCAGTGGGTTGGCTCTGCTACGCGGATGATGTGGCTATACTTTCTCAAACAACTATAGGCCTAGTCAGGCAATTAACTGCCTTTGCGGCCTTTTGCAAGGCTAATAATTTAACAATTAACTTTGGGAAATCCATGGTGATGGTTTTCTCTAAGAAGAAGAAGAACCATCCGTGGATGATAGAGGGTCACCTTATACAGCAGGTGGTGGCCTTCAGGTACTTAGGCATTCTATTCCACCAATCCGGCTCTTGGCAGGAACACGTGGGAAGAATACTGGCAGTGGCAAGAGGGATGGCATATTCAATTGTGGGCCTATTTGCGCGGCAGGGGAAGTCGGCTATCTACCCTGCACTTCAGGTTCACAATAACAAAGTTCAATCACAAATCCTGTATGGTGCCGAGCTGTGGGCCCCTTTCCAGGCACACAAAATTAACCCAGTCCAGGCAAGCTTTCTTACGCGTCTCATAGGAGCCCCAAAGGGCACCCCGCATGCTGCAATTAGGCTGGAGCTTGGACAGAAGAGCTGGCGCCAGGCTGCCATGGAAATGGCTCTAAAGTTCTGTTGCAAACTTTATACCAAACAGGGCTCATTATTGAAGGGAGTCAGCGAGGACAGTTTTGTTAATCCTTGGGTTACAAAGCTGTAGGGTTACTTAATGGAAAATGGGCAGCCAAGGGCTTATCTGGCCCATAAGCCCCTGGCTTCAATCAGGAAGGAGATCCTCTTGCGCCTTAGTGACACCAAAAGACAGTCAGAGCTAGCCAAGGTGAGGGCTTCTCCCCACATGCGGGCATACTTGTTATGGGTCCCAGAGCCTGAGCATGGAGCTAGTTATTTGGCTGCCTCCATCTCTGCCAGAGCCAAACAGATCTTTTTTAGTGCCAGGGTTAACACTTTCCCCTCGCAAGTTCTGGTTGGTCGTTCCCAGAGCACACCCTACGCAGAAAGGCTGTGTCTATCTGACTACTTGGAAACAGAATCTTTGGCACATATTTTCTTATATTGCCATTTATACAATAAATGAAGGGAGGAGTACCTTTTGCCTATTATTTTGAAGTTCCCAGATAGATTCGATGATACCCTCTTAGTCTTGTTGCTGATAGTGCTGATGCCCAAACCATTAACAACGTTGCAGCCTTCTTGGTACGGGCGCGCCATATTAAAAAGTCCTTCCTGGAATTTGGCCCTATCTCAGACTAGATGGTATTTCACTCTAACCTCCTAGTTATGGAAGATCTGCTATACTACTGTTGAGTAGGCCTCACCATGGAATTTAATTTGGGTCTCCCAGTTTAGGACTAGTTTTACGTGGGCAAGATCTCCCCCCCCCCTGTTGACTTTTGGCCTGCTTGTTTATGCTTATATTTGTAAACTGTACGGTCCATGGGTTACTTTGGCCCTTGGCCGATAGGATGTATTGGGTATTTTAATTACATTTGTATGTATTCTTTTGGGATTGTATGTTTTGTGTGTCCTGCAATGGTCTATGACCACGCAATAAATTTTTTACTTACTCTACCAGGGCTGCTTATTTTTTAAACAGAAGGCACATTAGCAGTCACTGGACAGCCCAGTTTGTTTCAAGATTCCTGTCCTCCTCATGCCTTTTCTCAGGAGGCACAATTTAACGAGGACAGGAACAAAAGACAATAAATTCACAGGCCAAATACAGCTATAATTGCAACCCAAGTGCCCTCAGTCTTGCAAATCAGAACCTAGATTGTATTTTTAGTTTAATTATTCCCCCAGCTCATCAATCTAATGGCAAGAAGTTCAACTTTGGATGCATCCACTGAATCTTACCGAGCAGAAAGAACACTAGTATGCACAAAAATCCATCGGCTGATTCATTCTATTCCTACAGACTGTGGGCGACATTCAGTTTGTGCATTCCCATCCAAGAAGACACTCAGTGGTTAATTAATTCCTCATTCACAGCCCTTCCTTGTAGGCAGAATTAAGAACAAGTTTAAAGCCTTTCCCTCAAGAACACAGGAACGAAGCCACCACTAGGCTATGCTGTAAAGGTGTTGGCCTGAGCGACCAGTGTTCAAATCCCATCTTACTCAGGAACTCACTGTTGGCCTTAGGTAAGTCTCTCTTTCTCAACCTCAGTTCCCCACCTATAAATTCGGAAGAATAATGACCTACTTCACATGGTTGTTGGGGGGGAGTGGGTTATGAATTGAAACAAAAAGCATCTAGAGCCATAAAATGTGACATGGGTCGATGAAGAAAAATGTATTCTAGAAGCAGACTAAGAATATCCTACTAGATGAACAACAAATAAAGGAAAATCTATGGAGGGAACATCCCCTTGTAAGAGAGGCTTGGGAAACTTGGAAACAAGTACTTAACAAAATTAAAGGAACAAAAGAGGCCTCCCCAGTCTCACCTATAGATTTAAAAATACTGTGTAAAGACCAATTGGCAAGTTAATTAAGAGGACAATTAAGGCAAAAAGTAATAACACAGGCAGACCAATTTTTTGAGGAAGGAACCTTCCTAACACATGAGAACTTGGAAAGGAAATTTCAAGGAAAAAAATCGATCCCTTCCAATACATTCAACTAAAAAGTGTATTCACAGACCTGAAGAAAATTGAGCAATTTAAGAGACAATCCCACACTATAGAAAAAATATTATTTGAAAGAACAGCGAATAGAGGGAGTCTGGCTAGGATTTATAATGAACTCAAAAACATTTGGTATCCTAAGGAAATTAATTATTTAGAAAAACGGGGGAAAGACCTAATTATTAAACTAGATGAGCAAGGGAAGAAAAACAACATAAACCATATGAACAACTGTGCAACTGCCCTAGAAACGAAGGAAACTAGATTAAAGTTAATGATGAGGTACTATATGACGCCCGCCCAATTCAAAAACATAAAGAGGGAGGGGGAAGGATGCAGGGGGAAAGGATTCTACTTCCATTGTTGGTGGGAACGTTATAAAATAAAAGTCTTTTGGAGAATGATTTGGGACTACTTGAAAAAAAATGACAGGATTTTTAATCCCATTCAAAGCAGAGAGAGCTTTATTGGGACAGTACCCACAGGTACCCCTCATGAAAAGATACAAGGACTCGTGTGATGTGCTAAGACTAGCAACAATAGGGGTAATAGCTAGGAGATGGTGAACACTGGAAGGCCCCATGGAAAGTGAATGGTTAAATAAAATGTATTTTTTCTCCATGGAAAAGATGTCCAAAGAATTACATTGGGGATAAAAGACGAGAACTTTGCAACGGTCTGGCTACCGTGCCTAAAAGTAATTGAAGGGAAAGACTTTAAACCAGATGAAAGATCATATCTCTTCAGCTTCTATCTGTGAAGAATCTCCTGAAGGAACTGTAACCAACACCTGCGCCCCATAGGCAGGATAACCCATTCTAAAGCAAAGTAACAAACAACTGTGTCATTAACTGTGAATTCCAAATGTGTACACAAATCAAGCACTGTCATAAATGTTAAGGTTTGTTATTCAAACAAAAATTAAACAGTTTTTTTTTAAAAAACACCATCTAAGGGTAATTTCAGACGTTACCAAATCGCTGCTCACCACTGTGAATCCCAGTGGATTCCCTGCGGCGGCAGCAATCGCGGTAACGTTTGTTTGATCCCCGCCATATGATCACCTCGGTGAATTTCTGGGAGGGATCAAAGCTAACCATGGCTCTGGACCTCCGGCCGGCCCGAGGTCCAGAACCGTGGTTAGATTGGGCACGATCCGTCTGTTACCTTGGCCCATCACGGATTGTGGCCCCGACCAAGGTACGGAATCGGGCACAGCGGCCGCACTGGCCACCGTGCCCGCCTGTCTCCCCAAGGGCAGGTGGCCGAGGGAGTGCGGGAAGGCAGGGTTGTGTGGCCGCACGTTGCGCTGCATAGCCCCGCACCCTCCCCAATCACCATTGGCGATCAGGCCGGCACCTCTAAAGGACATCCAGCCTGATCACGGACCAGGAACCGAGACGGATCCCGGTCCAGGGTTCAGCGTGGTGGGCCTCCAGGCCAGTCATGTCTGAAATTACCCTAAGTGATTTCAGAACAAGGGCAAAAGGGACTGGAAGTTGGTAGGGCTTGTGCTCCTAAACCCTTTCAGTATTAAATGCCACTACTCTTTCCAACAAGGAATTTTAAACTAAGGAAGCATTGTTTCCAAATTTAATTTAATATATTTATTTATAAGGCTCAGGACGGCTTATAAAAGATATAAAATACAATTTTAAAACATTTAAAATAAATCCTCCCCTCAAAACACATCACCTCTCCAATCACCTCCCACCGAATCCCTATCCCCACCCGCCAAATGCTTTAACAAAAAGAAATATTTGACACCGCCTCTGAAAAACGCTCAGGCCCGGACTCGGACCGACCTCCAGGGGGAGGGAGTTCCACAACGTTGGGGCAGCAACTGAGAACGCCGTCCTGCACACCCCCACCCATTGAACAGGAGTAACGTGAGGTAATCCTCAGGAAAGCACCCCTGGCCGACGGCACGGGTCACGACGAAGCATGGTAGGAAAGGCGGTCTTTCAGATAGATGGGTCCCATGCTGTTTAGGGCTTTAAAGGTCAAAAACAGCACCTTGAATTGGGCCCAGAAAGCTATAGGTAGCCAGCACAGACTCCGGAGCACCGGTGTAATGAGCTTATGGCGACCCGTTCCCCGAAAGAAGCCAGGCCGCCGCATTCTGCACTAGCTGCAGCTTCAGAACAGCCATCAAGGGCAGCCCCACGCAGAGGGTTGCAGTAATCCTGCCTCGAGGTGATGAAAGCATGGATGACAGTGGCCAAGTCCGAGTCAGAGGAAATATTTATTTTTTAGTTATATGTATTTCTTACATTTATACCATGCCCCTCTCATCAATGGTGACTCGGGGCAGCTAACAGAAATATAAACAATAAACAAACAGTCATAAATAAATGCATCATACCCAGGGCCCCGATTCTTCCGCGGAATTTAAAAAAAAATTCCGCAGGAGTCAGGACCCAATTTTGCGCCTCAGCGCAATTTACCATGCGGGAGGGGGGGCAGGCCTTGCCTCCTCCCCCCCCACTGGTCAAACCCTCGGGGATTCCCCTCCCCAGCTGCCGGGGCTTGCTTGCCTCCCCCCCACTTCCCCTTCCCAGTTTAGAAAATAAATTGCCTTACCAGTGACGGCAGCAGCAGCTGCTCCATCCAGCGCACTCGTACTTCCTGGCCCTTCCCGACGGGGTGTCTCAGGGCGACGCAGCTGGATGATGTCATCCGGCTGCGTCGCCCTGAGAGACCCCGTCGGGAGGGGCCAGAAAGTACAAGCGCGCTGGATGGAGCAGCTTCTTCCGCCGTTACTGGTAAGTTAATTAATTATCTAAACTGGGAATGGGGAGGGGGAGAGGCAAGCCCTGGCAGCTGGGGAGGGGAAGTCTCGAGGGTTTGTTCATTCCCCTCCTCCCGTGGAATCTCCTCCCCCGCGTCTCCCCAGCGCAGGCTAGAAATTCTGCGCTGGGGTAAGTGGGGCAGGAGATTCCGTGGGGGGAGGGGAATTCTGTAGGAAATCTGTGAATCACAGACCCGCGTTTGGCTCGGGGCCCTGATCATACCCCCGAACTGTGTAAAAACATTACCCTACCCACACCCACCTAACCCATTCCACTCTCCCCGCCACCTGCCCAAACGCCTGATGGAAAAGCTATGTTTTACAGCTTCAATGGACAGCAAGGAGATCGAGGCTGAGGAGAATCTCCACCAGGAGGGCATTCCACAGTGATGGCACAACTTCCAAAAATGCCTGCCTATCTGTTCGGACTGGCCTATACCATTGGGCCTCCCAGGAGGGCGCTCCCGGCTGACTGCAGGGGCCACCCCCACCCAGGGGCCCAGAGGTTGAGGTGATCCCTCAAATAAGCAGGGCCCAGGTCGTATCGGGCTTTAAAGGTCAAAGCCAGCACCTTGAATCAGGCCCGGAAGACAATAGGCAGCCAATGCAATGCCCGGAGCACTGGTTGAACGTGCTCCTTTTGCACTAACGGCAGCCTCCGAACTGTCACCCACGTAGAGTGCATTGCAACAGTCTAGCCTCAAGGTGAAAAATGCATGGATGACAGTGGCGAGATTGGAGTCCGAGACATACGGACGGACCCTCAACAGATGTAATTGGCGGAAAGCGCTCCTCACCTTTCTGCCCCGCATTGATGAAGTCAGCCTGCAGGATCCAAAGTTGTTATTTATATCATTGGGTGCTAAACACGATGCTGGCCCGGTTCAGCATCTGTTCCAGGACCAACAGACATGGGCCTGACTCAAACCTCAGTGGGGTTGGCAGCTGGGCTAGAAACGTGGGTCTGGAACAAACCGGGACCATAGTCCAGCCCCACAAGTCACCCAGGCGGGTAGGTCTGTTTTCGTGACTGCTTGACCAGCATGAGGAGAGGGGGGGGGGGTTGCCATGGCAGCCAGTCATAGTTGCCTGTTATTGGCAGCCATGACTGCCTGTCACGGTGGGGGGCAAGGGCACTGGCTGCAGTGCAGGGGCGGAGCCAGCAGCCACATATTGCTCCCCTCAGCCCCTCCCCGGATGGGTCAGGCCAGGGAAACATTTGGTTCCATCCCCTAACCTGATCCAGCCGGAGATGGCAGGGGCAGTCGCTCATTATTTTTTAATTTATGTAACCTGGCACGCCAGGCAGGGTTGTCAGCAGCAGCAGGGATTGAACTGGGGACCTCATGCTCCAGTCGCCTGATCCTCTACCCTCTAAGCTAAAAGACCTGGCTCCCTCAGCTCTGTAAAGTTGAACCTATGGGTGGTTTGCCCATGAACCTATGGGTGGAACCTATGGGCAAGTTGACCTCATGAACCTATGGGTGGTTTGCCACCACCAGACTGGGCCCACATGCCAACCCTCTGCCTGCTGCTGAATAGTCCCAATTATTATTTATATTTATTTATTTATTTGATACATTTTCATCCCACCCCTCCTGCCTCAGGCAGCTTGGGGCGGCTCACAACAATATCATAAAAATACAATCAAAATATAAACAACAATATAAATCATATAAATAATCAATATAAAACATTTTAAAAATACAAACAGGGTGCAACAAAACATCAAGAACCCTCCCACAGCAACCCACCCTTTAACCTTCTCCTCCACCAAATGCCTGGTGGAAGAGCCAGATCTTCCACAGCGGAACATAAGGCGGCTTGGGCTGAGGCGGACCTCCGCCGGGAGAGAGTTCCACCACACCAGAGCGGCTGCCGAGAATGTCCACCTGTCGGTCGCCACCCGTCTATAGCGAGGAACCTCCAGGACGGCACCCCTCAACGACCGCAAAAGCCACTCAGGGGCCCACGAAGTGGCGGTCCCTCAGATAGGTAGGGCACAGACCGTGTAGGACTATCAGGCCCAGAAGACTATCGGCAGCCAGTGCAGTGCCCGGAGCACCAGCATGATGTGCTCCCGATGCCCCATCCCAGTGAGCAGACAAACCGTCACCATGGGCAGCCCCACATAGAGACAGGTCCCTGCCCCTGAGAAACGCACAGTGTAGGATGGACAAGAGACAGGAGACAAGAAGGGTGGGAAACATAGGGAGAACTGGGATACATTCATGAAGTTGCAAGAACACCCACTTAGCTTAGTTACACAGGGATCCTGGTAGATTAGATTGTCTAAGGAGAGCATCACTGAGCAATCTGTGGAGGTGGGAAGCTATGAAAAAATTAAGAGGTGAAGGGGACCACATTGGCATAAAAGTTGATTTAGCATCTTGAAGGTTAGTTACAAGGGAAAACTTCATAACGGTGAGAGTAATTGGGCAGAGCGTGAGGAAGAAGTTAGCAAATAGTCTGGAAAGAGGTTTGTGTCCAGATTGCCGATCTGTGCCGATGGGACATTTCAGGAAATAGAAATCCATCAGCTCTCCCCAAGAGTTCCTGATGGAGTAACACAATGAGTCACTGGCACAAGGCAGCAGCAAATCCAAGGGGGGCGGGGGTGGCTATAAACATGCCCAAAGACAAGCTGTATAATTTATAAAGGTAAGCACCCGAGTAAAGCACAGGGCACGGACAGAGCACGGTCTTTCTCCCCCTCTGATGATTTATGAGCATGGAGCAGGAGGAGTGACTGGCATCGAAGCCCGGTGCAGTCACACATCACCAGAGATGTTTCACACCATAATTGATTGCTGTGCTAGTGAAGAACAACAAAAGGCAACTATAAATCTTCTCTAGTATGGTTTGCTCCAGGAGCTGAAACAGCAACAGGCAAATGTACCGTTCAGCCTGCCTCAGGGTTACTGGCAGGGAGAGGATAAGAGGCCATGCTCTTACCCACCCCTTTAAGTCTGGGGTAAAGAAGACCGCTCCTTTAATTTTAGCCCCTCATGATGACAGCCACAGCAGTGATGTGTGTGTGCATGTATTATGATGTTTGAAGACATATGATTGTCGACGCACCCCCTCCCAAGGAAGACGCGGACACTTGTATGGGTTGGAACGGCCGCACTCTTTATTGTTAGTCGATAAAAAGGGGGAAGAGGTGACCCTCCCACTTCCCCCTTTAAACTGGGGGTCCTATCAATCTCTTCCTAACTGTTAACCATCACCGCAGGAGGTTCCCTTACTGTAGCAGGCGCTGTCCTTGTGCCCTGTTGCCCATCTTTACCGTCTTCGGGTTAAGCCCGAGGGGAATCCTCCTGTGCCCTACCTTAACAAACTTCTTAAACTTACACCCTGCCCCCATCCCGGTTTCACCGGGCCAGAGCGGGTTGTTCGCTCCTATCCCCTCTCGCCTACCAAGGCGGGGGTTTAAACAACAAGGATGAGGACACCGTAACCTCCTGTTTGGTACATGGTCCGCCCAGCAGGCTCGGCCGCTCGTCTCTCACCCTTGGGCTGACCATACAGTGGGCCGCACTGAGCGGCTATGGATGGCCTATACCCATCTCTTAAGGAGATGTTGCTACCCTATGCTATGTTAACCTTTTAAACTTTTAACCCTTGGCCTGAAATCAGGCTACCGCCACCAGAACCGCCAGCTTTGCTTGGCTGGTTCGCCGCCAAAATACCACTTCACAGGATTTTTGTTAGGCTGTTTTTCAGGGCTCCAAGATATATGTCACATCCAGCGTCCGATAAATGGACCCCATCGCTCCGGTATAACTCGTCCCTATCGTGCCTAATTGCTGTATGCTTAATTGCTATTCCCCCCATTCGTTGAAGCCAATTGCTAATTTCCATGTTAGCCCTTTTCCTAGCCCGGTCCACTCTGCCTGGGTGATGGGCATTAGCCCATACCCTCCGCTGTAACATTTCAGACCAAACCAAGGTGCACTCTTGGAATCGATCCTGCACCTTTTGCAGGTCGGCCTTGGCCCTCTTTGTTAGCCACAGCCCCGTAACTTTGGGCAGGTTGTTTTCTCCTAAATGTATTATAATTATTGCTGGGGGTGGAAATTTAATTGCTGCCGCGGTCAGCGTTGGGAGCAGCTGCTCCCAAAGCATTCCTCGACGTCCCAGCCAAATTATGTTTGCCTTATCTCCTATGCCCAGCTGGGTGCCCCATCCAGTGCGCGCGGCCATCTTCCCTGCCCAGTGAACGATGCTGTGGCCGACGATCCACACCACCTGCCGTCCCCTTGGAGGTCCCGGGTCTGGAAAAGAAATCATGTTTATGCAATTGCTGTCGTTTACTCTGATTCACTATCCTTCTCGGTTCGGTGTCCCTGATGTACGAGCGATAAGCTGTCGACCGCCATCTCCCTATATGCTGGATACGTTCAGAAGGCAGACCCATGTCTGCTGCTACCGATGCCGCCCCTATGCGAAAGGAGTGTGCAGTATAACAAGTAGGGTCCAGGCCAGTTACCCTAACGCACATGCTGAGGACTGACCCGAACTGATATCGAGTTAACGGGGTACCATCTCTGTGGAGAAATAACGGGCCCTCAACAGTTGGGCGTAATGTTAAATATTGTTTCATTGCTGCAACCGGGCATACACTGGTATCATCCGAAGGGCACAGTCTCACGACTCTGCCCTTTCCTTTCTGGTCTGCCTTAGATTTCCTTAGATGCAACAACAGGGTGTCCCCCTGCCAACCCAGGTCTTGGATCTGCAGGGCCGCCCCCGACCTATCTCGCCGTGACTGGGCGACTATCTCGCTGATCCTGAATGCTCCAAATAGTGCCACCCGGAATGCCGTATCAAAGAGAATCACCTCGCTTTCCGAGTGACACACGGTGTGTAACGCCTGGTTAATAGCCATGAGGACCTGTGGGGTGATAGGAGCCCTCAAGTCCTGAGTCTGGGGGGCACTACGGGTCCAACTCTCCTTCAGGCGGCTCATAAAAAAGCCGT
Source organism: Sphenodon punctatus (assembly GCA_003113815.1). Taxonomy (NCBI): domain Eukaryota; kingdom Metazoa; phylum Chordata; class Lepidosauria; order Sphenodontia; family Sphenodontidae; genus Sphenodon; species Sphenodon punctatus. Next base: position 320,923 of record QEPC01014492.1, read on the forward strand.
TATCAGGAGAGGAGTGTCCCGCCAAGCGGCTCATAAAGGAGATGGCCGATACCTTTCCTCCAATGGTGCCTGGTGCTAAACCTCGCTCCCTGAGTTGGAGCGCAAACTGAAGCATCTGCCCCTCAGGAATGGGGAATCCTAGTCCCCAACCTTTCCCTGACCTGTAATCCTGGAAATCTTTAAAGGCCATTTCATACGCCCGTCTGGTTCTAGGCGCGAGGGATCCCTGCACTGCCTGGTTTAGATCTAGAATCCAAGGCTCCACATGTCCCTCGGGAACGGCTCGGGGTCCTTCACAGCGTCTGGTGCGAGCTGGCGAAAACGGTCTGTCTGAAATCGAGAAAGGGCATCGGCTATGCCGTTATCGATCCCGGGCACGTGCTTAGCCACGAACAAAATGTTTGCCCTCAAGCATTTGAGTACAAAATGCCGGACCAGCCGCATGACCCTTTCTGACTTTGACGACAGTTTGTTAATGACATGAACCACAGCCAAGTTATCGCACCAGAAAAGGACCCTTTTGTTGGAAAAATCCCTTTCCCACAACTCGACTGCCACCACTATGGGGAAGAACTCCAGGAAAGTTAAATCCCGGGTCAGCCCTATTGCTTCCCAGTCATCCGGCCACGGGGCAGCACACCATTTTCCTCGGAAGTAAACACCGAAGCCGCATCCGCCTGCTGCGTCAGATTGTATTTGGAGCTCCGCTTCCAGCAGGAGTCGCTGCCGCCAGAAACTCACCCCATTATAGCCCTGGAGGAAGGCCTCCCAGGTAGCCAAATCCTCCCGCATCACCCTCGTCACTCGAACGTGATGATGCGGGGGACGGTCGCTCCCGATGTGGGCATACAATCGTGACATAAAGGCTCTTCCTGGTGCAATGACTCGGCAGGCAAAATTAAGGCTGCCTGTGAGGGATTGCAACTGCTTAATCGTTACCTTGGTGGCTGCCCTTGTCGCCGTTATCATTTCCTTAAGTGCTTGTAGTTTATCAGCTGGTAAGCGAGACAGCGATTGTGTTGTGTCAAGTTCTATACCTAGGTAGGTTAAACGGGTCGTTGGGCCTTCGGTTTTTTCCAGTGCTAATGGTACCCCCAACTCCTCGGTTACACTCTGAAATGCCCTCATTCCTATTGCACACTCCCTGGTTGCCGCCCTTCCCGCGAAAAGGAAATCGTCTAAATAGTGCGTGATCAAGCTCCGCCCTGCGCGCTGTCGCGTGATCCATTCCAAAATTGTACTGAACTTTTCGAAAGCCGCGCATGAGATGGAACATCCCATGGGCATTGCTTTATCGAAATAGAATTTGCCCTGAAACTGCATCCCGAGGAGCTCAAAGTCCTCAGGATGCACTGGCAGGAGGCGGAAAGCTGACTTGATGTCGCATTTCGCGAGAAGGGCGCCTTTTCCGCAGGAACGCACCATTTCGACTGCAGAGTCGAAAGATGCATACCTTACAGAGCAAAGTTCGGGAGGGATCGCATCATTCACTGACTCCCCTTTGGGGTGGGACAAGTGGTGAATCATGCGATACTCCCCCGGGGTCTTCTTTGGTACTATGCCCAGAGGGGATATCCGCAACGTGGGGATCGGCAGTTCATTGAATGGGCCCTGTATCCTACCTTCCTTCACTTCCTTCTCGATCTTCTGCTGGACTAGACGCTCATTGCCCTGTACAGATTTCAAATTCTTTGCCCCCAAATGATAACGCGGGCCCTGGGTGGGAATCCTGAAACCGAGCCTAAATCCCTCGATAACGTAATTGGCGGTCAGACGGTCAGGATAATCTCGGGCCGCTTCCAGTAAGGCCTCATGCCGAACCGGAGTTGGCGCCCTTACCCACTGGCTGGTTGGCGTTCCCCGTGCCAGGGGGGGGCTGTCTATTACCTGCTCGCCCCTTGTTTTTGGTTCCGTATTGTCGAAACCTGCTACATGTGGAGGCGGCGTGGTCGCCCGCACACTGGGTGCACACATGCTTGAATCTACACTGGGCACGAAAACACCTGCCCCCGTCATTAAAATCCCAGCATGTAGGCGCTGCTGAAGATAGTCGTGTTCTGCCCCTTTGTCCCCCTTCCACTTGCTGTGTGCCCCCCATGCGCGAGAGGACATGACCGCTGTCTGATCGCGGGGCATACCTTGCACAGCTAATGCACTCCAGCCATATGTCATGGGCATGGAGGTCCCAGCGCAAGCGGGGGTTATTGGCTGCTCTACGCCGAAAAGATTCGTCGTAGCGCAGCCAAGCGCCCGGTCCACCTGTATCATAAGCTCGGCGCACGATGTCCGAGTACTTAATCATCTCCAGCCCGCGCTCGGGGAATCTGGCCATTGTCACCCCCATATATATTGTATACGCAGCTGTCCAGTTGGACCAGGTGCGTTCAGCCTTTGGCTTTTTGAACTTCTCCTTCTCCTTCCTCTCTTCCTTCTCGTTAGGATCTGGTATGGGGTCACTAAAAAGGAGGGCAAATATATCAATATATTCGCCGCTCCATATTTTTTCCTTAGTAGCCTGGAGAAGGTGCTCACCTAACGGAGCTGATACATCGGCATGTCCCCCAGACCGGGGCCGCAGCTCTTCCCTGTGGCTGCAGCACCGTGTATTACGCTCCCTGCAACACTGGTCCGCCCCCCATACTTGTGCTGCAGCTTTGTACCTGGGGGCTGGGTAGTGCTGGCACCTGGTATGCTGGTGTTGAGGGAAACGACCCCTGGTATGCCCTCCCCAATCCCAACCGGGGGAGGACTGGCTCCGTCCCCTTTCCATGTGGGTACATGCAAGTGGGATACACTCCTCCTCGTGATTTCTGTCAAGGCCTGTACACCCAAATTCGCCATTCCCTTCACACCAGCTGCTGTCCACCTGCTCACCTTCGTAAGCTTCCGGGTCGTACAGTTGATCTTGCGCCCCCAATGGTGCGCCTCAGCCCTTGTTGCCCGTGGTGGGCTGCTTCCAAGCTCTCCGTCAATGCTTGCATTCCTTCTTTGAGTGCCTCGATCTGAGCCTGGAAGTCGGGTGTGTCTTCATCCCTCTGTCTGCTGGGTCCTGGCTCCTCCTCCCTTCGTCTGCTGGGTCCTGGCTCGTCATCCCTGTAACGAAAAGGGAGCGCACGACGACGCCCACTTCCCTGGCGGCGCTGGCCCTCCTCGTAGTCTGGGGTGCTATCTCCCATTCCCCGCTCTCCCGTGACCACTTGGGTGGGCTCATCCTCTCCCCCCGCCCTGCCATCTCTCCCCTCCACACGTGCTCTCTCAAGCTCTTCTATGCGTGCTTGATATCCCGCCAGTTGTGCCTGCATGGAGTGAAGGACAGCCTCCTGTGAGGCCCCATCCTGTTGTTTTCCTTTGGCTCCCGGATTTTTTGGGGGGGCCTTAGCAGCTTTCTTTGCTTGGGCTCCTCCCTGCCCTTTTCATGTACGAGGGGCCATGCCTGCCCCAACGCCTGGAATACCCCTTAAAAACTCTTTGGGGGTGGTGGTATGCCCCCTGCTATAAGAATATGCCCAATAAGGCCCTTTTTATTTTATTTTTTATTTTTGCCCCGCCCCTTCCCTATCCTCTTAAATTTTTATGGGGGGTGGTGGTGGTAACCGGAGGGAGGGGGCTTGTCAGGCCCTTCTATGCTAATGTGGGAGGGGGGGGGCAGTGAGGCCCCTTTGAATCCACAAAATTGAGGGGGGGGGGAGAGTCACCAGACAGAGGGCAAAGGCAATGCCCCCACGCAAGGACAGCTGGGCCCTGGACTATTGTGTGACCCCAGCCCCGTGTGCCCTCCCCGATGAGGAATGCCCTGTTGGGCTCTGCTGTTGGGGGGGGGTAAAGGGTGTCCTTTCCACCCCTGGCCCAGGTTCTGCGCCCTCGCTACCCTGAGGCGCAAGCAGGCTTTGTGAGGGAGGAGGGGAGGTCGCTCGAAGCTAGCCGGGCCCCGTTAGGGAAACCGCGTTTATTCCCGGGTGGGAGGTGTATTCAAAGGCAGGCGGGGGGTAGAGAACTCGAGGCGCCCCGCCGGGCTGCCTCTCACACCGCCACATGCCCAGAAAACTGTCCCCGGGCCGAGATTCTTCCTCGCTCGGCCACTCGGGGGGGAGGCTCCCACCGCAGCGTCCTTGTAGGTCGCACCGACCCTTCACACCGACCCTTCCCGCCCGCTGCTGCTATCCGCCCAGTGGCAAGGCCTGACTCAGCTCTGCAGGCTTGCCTCGTGTCCCACTCCCCGCCCGGCCGAATGAAGCGGCTGAGCGGGGAGTCTAAGATGGCGCCCGGGAATCTCGCTCTCGCGAGAGTCCCGGGCGCCTTTCAATTTGGTTGCTTAGCAACCACGGCCTCTCCCTACGCAGATTGCGCGGCCGCTCCTTTCCCCGTCCTCCTTCCCAGGGAAGGTAAGCGGGCGCCGCCAAACCCCTGCCGCAGCTATCGCGGAGGGGACTTTAACTTGGGCATATGGTAGCATCTGATTTTACTTGGGCATGTGATGGTAAGCGTCTTTGGATGGTCATGGGGTGGAGCTATCAACCCTCATTTTGCACCGCTGTTACTCCCCTGTTGCTACTGAAGAGAGAATTGTGGCTGGTGACTCCTGCCACCTCTTAGGATATTTCCAAAGGAAGCAAGCGATCTCAGAGACTTAGAGGTCAGCAGTGAGAATGCTGAGTCAGCCAATCAGCTTTTCATGGTGCTCCATTGCACACCACATGTCCAGGGCCAGTTTGAATTCTCTGTCTGACTGTGTGTGAGATGTCCAGTTAGCTGTATTTTAAAAGCTGCTCTCTTAGAGGCAAAAGATTAGGGCCAGGTTTGTCAAAGCCAGGAACAGTAGGAGGGATGCAAAGTTGTTGGGTTTTTTGTTTTGTTTTTTAATTGAATTTTCTTTTATTTTAAATAACATTCTAAACAAATTTACAAACATTTAACCATGGTTACAGGTATTAATTCCTTTAACTTTTGGGGTTCAGGGATGCAAAGTTTTATTTTATTTATTTATTTATTTTAAAGCTTATATCCTGCCACTCCTGCCAAGGCAGCTCAAGCCGGCTAACAATTCAAAACATATAATATAAATACAATATATCTGGAAAATACATTAAAACCATACTGATACAAATTGGGGGAAGTCAAAGACAAAAATATACAAAAACGCAACCACCCTCCCATTCCCCATCTCCCTCACCAAAAGCCTGGCAGAACAGCCAGGTCTTGCATTGTCGTTGAGAGGAGGAGAGGTCCGGGGCCTCTACCAGGAGGGAGTTGCACAGCTTAGGTGCAGCCACCGGGAATGCCCTCTCCATGGTTGCCCCCTGGGATACCCTGGAGACGTCAAGAAAGGCGCTCCCGGCTACCTGCAGGGGATGATTCAGAGCCCGGAGAGTGAGGCAGTCCTGCAGGTAAGGTAGGACCAAGGCTTTATAGGGCTTTATACGTAAGCACCAACACCTTGAAATGGACCCAGAAAACTATAGGCAGCCAGTGCAGAGAACGAAGCATCGGTGTAATGTGCTCGCGGTGGCCCATCCCCATAAGGAGACATGCCTGCTGCCTCCCACCACCAATCGGGGGCCTCTGGGGGAGGGCACTGCAACCCTTTATAATGAGATGGCCAGGTTTTTTCTCTCCGTTCTGTGAGAGCTCTGCTTGTCAGGTTGCGTTGACAGAACTGTGGTGCTTGCACATAAAAATTCTCCCTAGCCCTCATTGTATTATTTATTTAATAGTATTATTTATTGATTAGGTATTGCCACCAATACCTTTCCTTCCTCATACCCTACATTTTACCTTCTCTCTTTCCCTGCCCTTCTCCCCCCTGTACATTCTATATAGCTAGGTAGTATATTTTAGATATAGATATATATTATAGACATGTAGATTAGATTTGAATAGTTATATAGATAATTGATAAGATAATAGATCGTTTTCCTTTTCACTGCCCCTGTCTCCCTTAGATTTGTAATATTTTTAATATTATTTTTAGATTTTTAATATTTTAAAATATTAGTTGTGCACAGGAATCAATAACCATACCGATACCAAAAATAAAATTTGAAATGATACCGATATCAATATCGATAACGATAATGAACACCAATACCGATAACGAAAACGATATCAAAAATGATACCAAAATGATAACAAAAACGATAACGACAACAAAAATGAAAATGACGTTGTTAATAACGATAACAAAAACAACATTTTTGAATAACGAAAATGACATTTTTGAATAACGAAAACGAAATGCGGGCCTGGTGCACACCCCTACTGGACTCTGCAAATCTGGACATTTTGGAAACCCTCTCCTGTGAGGATACTAGCCAATTAAGATGCTGCTTGTTTACCAGCTCAGTCTAGCAGAGGTACATAATTTGTAGAGTTGAAATGAATATGCCATTTTGTATTCGTTAAGAGTATTTGGCTATTCATTTAAACAAATGAATGTCTGAATAAATCCATGCTAGTGATGCAATATTTGTTAGATTGGTTCCTTATCTCACTTTGGTTACTCTGTTTACTCGGGAGATTAGTTTTGACATTTTGGTTGTTTTCACGGTAGTACCTGGTGCTGCAGCACAACAGCGCTATGCGCATGATACAGAAGCAGAAATGTATTTATTATTTTTTATTTATTTATATATTTAAATGTCTATGCTGCCCTTTCCAGAGGCTCTGGGAGATATACAAAAGCGATACCCTATCATTATAATAATAATAATAATTTAATTTATTGCATAACCATAAGGTTTTTACAAATACTAGTCACAAGATAAAAAAATATATAAAATTCTAAAAACAATACAATATAGAACAGTTTAATCATTCCTATCGAATAACAATCATTCCTATTGAATTTCTGTAGAATTTGGTTATCCATTTAATTGTCACGGACACCCCAAGTGTCCATTTTATTAACATAAATAATTTGAACTACAAAGTAGCAGCCCAGATGTAATCGTATAATACGTGGCAGCCTTCTTGCACCTGCGCAGAGCATTTTTTGAGAATCTCGCAAGAGTCTCACACACCTTGGTGAGAACATGCAAGATCTCATTGTGGTTTGCGAGAATCTCGCAGATTCTCGAGAGAACCCAAGGTGTTCTCGTTTCAGCACTACCCGAAACAAAGGGATTTTTGTCAATGAAAACAAAAACCAGACAAATGATGTGCCTGCTGAACACCCCTACTACACAGCACTGTCAAAACAATCAACAGGTCAAAATGAAATTACCAGCAGAGAGGGCCAGCCTCAGGGTTTGCGGGGTCATGTGCGAAGTCGGGGTGTGTGTGTGCTAATTTGCATAATTTCCCCTCATAGCTGCGCACACACCTCATCAGTCTCACCTCTTACCCCATAGCTTCCCACACAGAGCACCTCCTCGCCACTTCCATCCCACAGATTCACACACACACACACACACACACCCCATGGTTGTCCAATAGCTATAGGAATGCATAGGCCTCTCCCAAATGGCCGTAGGGTTCCATTAAAACATGTTGGGATCTGCCTAAAGAAGTGTGTCTTTTTTAGTTGGTCATAGAGAACTCTCAACAACCACAACCACCACCACAAAGACAAGAAAGCATGCCAAGGCAAGCATGAGAAAAACACACCCAAGCAACAAAATGTATTTATTTATTTATTTATAAGAGCATTTGCATGCCGCCCCCTCCTGCCACAAGCATCTTGGGGCGGCTAACATTTTAAAACATAGAATAAAATTCATTAAATTCAACATTCCCAGAAAAACCCCACCCTTCCTATCTGTTTGTAAAGGCATGTGGCGGGCAGGGATCGAGGAGGTGGGGTTTGGTGGGTGTGTTTGGGGCAGGGGGGCTGGATGTGGGGAATGGGGAGGTGGTATTGTGTGGGTTTTGTGGGGGGTTGTGGCAGGGTCAGGTGTTTTGGGGGTTGTATTTGTACTTTGCTGTTTTTATTGTTAGCCGCCCCGAACTCTCTGTGGCAGGAGGGGTGGGGGAGCAATTTAAAAAAAATAAATAAATAAATGTAGGGTTTCTCAGCTGTTGGGAAGGGCAGCATAACATTTTGACTAAATGAACCATGACTAAATAGCCACCCGGCCATTCTGCAACCACGCAGCCCGTTTCCAAAATGTAAACATCTCGCCAGACTCGAGACCCACGCACAGAGCGGCTGCCCTTTTCCAAGACGCTGGCGACACTGCTGGGGCCATTTTGGGAAAGGGCTGTTCGTCAGCAGGGTGGCCTGGTAGCCATTTTGTGCATGCACAGTTGTTTTTTTCCCTTTTTAAAAAAGATGTTCACAGGAGTCTCACTCTGCTATCAAGATCTTCTCAGGGTCTGGCTAAGGGTTTTAGATTCCCAATTCCCATGAGAAGCAAATTGATTCTTGTTTCAGTTCTGTCCCAAAGTCTCCTGCTCCTTAACCATCTTCCAATGCTGACCACCGTGCCTGAACTCCCTCCCCAAGCAACTATGACCTGCTCCCTCCTTCCCGACTGTCACATCCCTTCTAAAAACCTCTCTCTTCCATCAGGCTTTCCTTAGCTCCTTCTGCATAGATTGCTCACTAGTGTCTCTCCTGATACTCTCAGTCTTCAGAATCTCCCTCCCCTGCCTTGTAACTGAGCTAAGCACATGCACGTGCAACTTCTCAACTTCTTGAATGTATCCCTGTCTCTCCCTTGGAGCAGGGACCTCTCTCTAATCATGACTGTGCAGCACCAGGCACACTGGCGGCACCAAATTAATCATAATACTGGCTGCTGCCAGAGACAGGATACTGGGCTAGATGGGTGTAACTGAGAAGCTCTCACCTCTGAGCAGAATTCTCTCTTGGCACCAGCTTCTGTTAACACATTTCTTTGGCTACATGCACATAACTCCTTGGCTAGCCCGGTCAGCACTGTGGACAGCTCCCAGTGAGCAGGCGCACGCTCATAACTTGCCGCAAACCCCCGGGAGTCCTGGGCTCATTGGTCTTATAACCACAGGAGGGGGCGTAGTCAGAAGGCAAGCTGGTTAATCAGCATTTAAAGGGCCAGCATTTGCTTCATCACAATAGATGCTTTGTCTGACCCAGTTTGGCAAGTCTTATGTTCTTACATGCTGGATCTGACCAGGTGGATGGGGGAAGCAGCCTTGAACAGCCAGACTGGGGTACAGGCGTTCAACCTGGCTCCAAGCAGCAAAGTCATTCAGAGAGACTGAAAACAGTCAATGCATTTGGGTGCTGCATGGATCGAGAAGGTGGGGCTCCTTCTTCCGGATAGTTCACCCTTTCACCGCTTTGTTTGTTTAATGTTCATTTTGTTGTTCTTCTTTTTATGATTTTATGGGGGAAGGTGGCACACTGCCCCACACTGGCCAGGAGCTTTCTATGCAATAGCAGCCCCCACCCCCTTCCCCTCCTGAAGGAACAATCTCGGCTTCCCACAGAGGGCCATAAGATGCAATGATAAGGATTCCGAGTCTTGTCTCAGGTGGCTCATTTCCCCATTAGCCGATGGTGCTGTTGCCCTGTCAGAAGCCAGAGGCAAAGCTCCTTCCCTCCAGTGCCACCCAGGGAGAAATCCTTTTGTTTCCCAGCCCGATCAAGGAGGCTTTAAGGCCAATTCTCCATGGGACCCAGGGGGGCCAAGTGAGGAGCTTTGCATGACGTGCAGCCCCACACTGACTGAGCTGCTTTGCGTGTGTGTACAAATTGGAGACTCAGCCAGGCATGTGTCTGTTCCAAGCCCTTCCTAATCCCTGCCCCCTTCTCCTCTGGCTTCAGTTACAAATCGGTGACACTCCTCCATGTAGCCGAGCTCCATCCACAGTCTTTTCTTTCCAAGCATTTCATACTTACATCAAGACAAAGCCCAGCCATTAGCTAAGCCCGCTGCTCCAGAGAGGCTGTCCAGGAGAGTCACAGCAGCATAACCGAATTCAAACTGGTGGGCTGGCACAGGGGTGGGGGGAAAATCACTCAGGGGGGGTTTATTGGGGGGGGGGACTGCTGGCAGACAGGGAGAACAGGAGTGAATACTGGGGACCCTGCAGTGGACCCTGAGTGGGTGGAGGGGGGGATAAACACAGCCAGCTTTAGGGAACCATGGAGGGTGCCCCCCCGGGGGCAGAGCTATGGAGAAGAGGCCACCAGGGGCCCCATATTTATCTTCGCCCCAGGCCCCACAAATTTTAAGGCTGGCCTTGAGGGCACGCAGAGGGAAACCAGCATTTAATGAGGGGCAATCCCCTCCTATCTCCCCACCCCCAAGAATACCCTTTGGGGTTTGTTCTCACAAGTCTATCGGAATCAGGGTAGTTACCCCCAGAGGAGTTACTCTGGAATAACCACTTCCCTCCACCTTTGTTTAAGAACATAAGAAGTGCCAGACTAGGTTAGACTGATGGTCCAACTAGCATCCTGTTGCCAATGGGGGCCAACTTTTGTTTCTTTGGAGAAGCCTACAATACGCAGAAACCCATGGGTAAAAACAAATGTGAGCGCAGCGCGGAAGCTGTGGTGGACGTGGTTCAGGCCTGGTCTGGCCGCAGAACAAACGTGCCTGTGGCCAGGTCCCGGGGAGACTAGGGGAGAAACATGAACATGCGGCCGGCCTCGCCTGCCACCATGACAGGCAGCCATGGAGGTCAGTAACAGCCAGCCATCGGGATCCCTGACCCAGGCTGTCTGCTGGCCCTGAACAAACATGATCTCCCACTGTGGCCCCCTTTGGCGTGGTTGGGCGGGTCTTAGCTAAGACTGAGGTGTTCCAAGTTCAGAGCCCGAGTTAGCTGCCAACACCGTCTGGGGCAATCCCGGGCCAACATCTGGCGGCACCTGAACAGATGTGTAGGTGAGGTCTGGGCTAGAGCAGGCTGCTGTCACATTTTTACCCCATGTTTGCTGTGTTTTTGCCATCACCCCCAATGGGGATAACATGGGTCTCGGACAACAGATCATAAAGAACTGGCATTCAAACGAACAGATAAACTGAAGTCGCTTTCTGATGCTAAATTCCCCAAGCCGACCCCCTTCCATGACACCCAAGGCTGCATTCTCATAAACAGTAACTTTGAAATACAATTGGAAGGGGCGTATGTACTCTCAGGGCCAACCTTATCACAGGGAAACTTAGGACAACTGCCCCAGATCCCACTATTTTCTCTACTGCTGGGGGCCCCAAAGTGGTCCATTTTCACCAAGGCAAGGTGCAGGGCCCCCCGCTCCCTCCCAGCAGGGCCCCAAACATGACCATCTCTAGGGCCCTGAGGAGCGTGTCCCAAAAGGGGCGGGGCCACAAGGGAGTCAGTCAGGCCACCGGGGGCGCTGCATTTTATCTTCAACTTTGGTCTCCTCAAATTCTATGGCTGGCTCTGTGCATGGTTGTTTTTTCAGGAATGCCTGTGTCGCCTCCTTTCTCCACAATTACTTTAGTCTGAAGCAGATTTTGGTTAACCATTAGGAAGAACTTCCTAACAGTAAGAGCTGTTCGTCAGTGGAACAGACTGCCATGGGCAGTGGTGGGCTCTCCTCCGCTGAAGTTTTTGATACAGAGGTTGGACGGTCATCTGTTGGGAATGCTGTAGCTGCAGATTTCCTGCATTGAGCAGGGGGTTGTCTATGATTCTATGCTTTAGTGCGCTGTTCTTGTGAACAATATAGATGTACAATGGGGCTATGCATTCAAGTTGAGATCAAACACAAATAAGCACACACAAAGCAGCCCCTTTTCAGCTTCCGTATTTGAAACAAAAAAACTGGCCCTGGAATTTAAAGGTATCTGCTTTGTTTCTTCCCATTTCCACTTCTAACCTGATGCTCTGAAGTGTTGGTCTAGTTGTTGGAGCATCTTGCAGGTTTCATGGTATATTGTGCTGGTCGCGGGGGCAAGAGGAGGAGTTTAGCTCCAACAAGAGGGATCGAGAAGAGCCGATTCGGTTTTGTTTAGGTTTGAGCACACTGTGGTTCGGGGGACTGGGCAGCTTCCACAAGCAGATGGAGAAGGAAATGTACCCAGGGAACTGGGTGGGATGGGATGAACATCGGTACTGGATTTTGACCTGATTTGGGTACCCGATGTTGTGGAATGTCGACTTCCGGTAAAAAATGTTCAACGTCCACCCTGATTTTTTGACACCCGACACCTTTTCTTTTCTTTTTTTATTTCCATCCTGATTTTTCGGTTTTCCGTCCCAATATACCAATCAGAAAAATCTGTACTAGAATCTACCAGTTTTTCAAGTATCCGGGTAGTCCATCGAGTACTCAATGTGGTATTCGAAAATGTGAGTACTAAATTAAGTACCAATTTCAGCTATTTATTGTAGGGTCACCATCTGCAAAAACATAGAGAACTACACCGGGGGTGTAACCAGATGCGAATGGACTCTGGTACAGAAGATGGAATGGGCTCCCTGATGGGGCCCTTCATTCTGGTGTGCAGGTGCATTCTACATGCATCTGCCCTTTCCCCTCCCTCTCCCCCCCAGGCTCTTGAGTCCTGGTACAACTGCACTTGCTGCCCCTATTGTACCTACTCCCCTGGCTGTATCTGCTTACAGAGGACACACACACACACACACACACACACACACACCGAGGCTGCACCCCTCCCCCTGCTTGCTTGCTTCTCAACCAACTGCAGAGACTACCCGTTTTCCTCCCTATAAAGGTCCCAAATTTCAGAGACCCCCAAGAAGGCTACAAAAACACTATAAATCAGTCCTGAAACCAGAACAGAAATCAGAAATACAAAATGTGTCCCCGCTGGTATAACTAAAGTAGCGTTGCAACTCAATCCTCAATTTTCCTCAGGAAACACCAAGGACTGGTGCATTCGGCCTCGATTTCCTGAGTTTCAAAGTTCAGAGGAAGGGCCCCGGAACTTCGGAACTTGGCAAACCTCGGTCGAGTGCAAGCAGGGGCCGGAGGCCAGTGCTAGGCCCCTGGCTCCCCCTTCCCTGGCCCCCACTGGCCAGGGAGGGAATAGGCCTGTGGGGGCCAGGGAAGGGGGTTGGGGACCTAGTGGGGGGCCTAGTGGGGGGCTAGGGGTGGGGTACTTTAGGGAGTGTGGGGGCCTAGCAGGGGTGTCAGGGGTGGGTTGCTTATCTTCCAGAGGAGTCCCAAGCAATGCGTGACCTCTTTGCTGCTTGTACGTTGTTGTTTTTTTTAAACAACTGAGCATGCTCAGGAAAGGCCTGAACGGCCCTTTTTGAGCATGCTCGGCCCTTTTCAGAGATGACGCTGGCAGTGTCACCAGCACCATCTTTGAAAAGGGTCAAGCACACTCAGAAAGGGCCATTGCGACCCTTCTGAGCATGCTCAGTCGTTTGCTTTTTTACTTTCAAAATTAAAAGCCAGGAAGAGGCCAAGCATTGCGCGGGACCCCTCCGGAAGATAAGTAACCCACCCCTGACCCCCCTCCCACTGCTAGCCCCCCTGCTCATCCTTAAGTACCCCCCTAACCCTTCCCCCATGCCATCTCCCCAGCCTCGGAAACTCAAGAGTATTCCCCAAGCATCTGAGGGGCGGCCCGAACTCTCGGAACTGCTCCTTGGGCCTCCACCCCACCGGAGAAGACTTGCAATTTTTTTCTTCCCCCCTTCTTCAGAACATCCCTAAACTAAAGTAAGGTGCAGCTACATGAATGCAGTGGATGGGCTAGCAGCACGGTGGGTTCTGGGGATGGGGGACTGGAATCCATGATAGGGGGAAGAGTGAAGGGAGGTATGGAACAGAGGGAGGGGGGTGCCTCTTGTTCTGCGCATTTACGAGGACTCTTAATCCATCGCCGTTTCCTCCTCCTTCCAACTGAGCCATCATTTTCTCAGAAATAAACACTCGGTATTTAGAAAACCAACCTATCCAAAGCCCAAGCCCTTGTTTCTAGGCAAAGCTGATGGACAGCCTGTCCGGTTTTGCCCCCATCTCAGAGGGACGCACGCACAAACGACTCTGTACAAACAAAAGCTCGCGGATTCTTATAAATACGGACCCAAAGAGGGCTCTCAACAAAATGAGTTTGAAAAGATCAAGGCGGGAGAAAACAAGAAGGATCGAGCGCGCTGAGCAGAAGAACAAGTGGGTTTGGGAATTTTAATTGCACTTGATAGGAAACAGGGGAAGCTAGGAGAGAGAGGAGGGAAAGGTAAAGAGTTGAAAGCAGCAGGGAGTAAATAAAGAGAAGCAACCTTTGTACAGGCATGCGTGGGTAAGAGGAAATGAGCGTCTATCTTCATTCTGCGGGGTTGAGTCTAGGTTGGAATGTGCTCAGGTGTAAGAAATGGATGTGAGCCCACACTCATTAACATCCTCTCCCCCCAGTGTCCTTCTTGCAGAAAAAACTGTCAACTTACATGGTAAAGATTGTAAGCTCTCAAGCACGGTCCATGTTTATCTTATTCTTTGTAAGTGGCAGGTCCATTGCTGGCGCTATATAAATGCTAATAAATAATAATAATAATAATAATAATAATAATAATAATAATAAAAGACTCCAGCCACACTCCTGGAGACTGCGGATGTGCTGCCTGCCTTGTACCGCTTGCTCTGTCCACCAGGCGGTTCCACGTGCACCGCGCGCCACAGGTACTTCTGTCCAGCGCAGTCTCCACCCAGACATGCCACAACAGGACAGGATTTTGTGCCCCTCTCCTCACCAGCCTGGGTCCCGGGACAAATGTCCATCCTATCCCTATGACAGCTACTTCCCTGAGTTAAGTATAAAAGCACCCCGAAGAACTCATTCAGTTGAATCCTTGGTGGTGTCCTCAGTGCAGGTTCTCGAGGGGAGTTTATTTTATTGTCATCATTTATATACCACCCCCCTCCTGCCCAATGGCAGCTCAGGGCGGGGCAGAGCATATAATAAAACATAATACAAAAAATATAATATATCAATTAAAAACCATAAAATAACAAAGGCCCTAGAGAATAAATACCCCACCCACCCACTGCTCGTCCTCCTCACCAAATGCTTGGCAAAACAGTCCGGTTTTACATTGTCTACAGGAGGGGAGATCCAGAGAAAGGCAAAACTCCACTGGGAGGGAATTCCACAGCCGCAGCGTAGCCACCGCGAACGCCCTCTTGAACGTCACCACCCAGGAAACCCAGAGGACCTCCAAGACGGTGCCTCCAGCCAATAGCAGGGGCCAGCCCAGGACACAAGGGATGAGGCGGGCCGGCAGATAAGTGTGGCCCGAGCCATATAGGGCTTTAAAGGTAATAACCAACACCTTGGACCGGGACCAGAAGACTACAGGCAGCCAGTGCAGGGAACAGAGCACCGGTATTATGTGTTCCCGGTGGCCTGTTCCCGTCAGGGGGCGAGCCTCCTCATTCTGCATCAGCTGCAGTCTCCGGGTCATCACCAAGGGTAGCCCCACATAGAGTGCATTGTGGTAGTCTAATCTTGAGGTAATTAACGCATGGAAGATCGTGGCCAGGTCAGAGTCTGAGACATACGGCCTAATCCGTCACACCAGACGTAATTGGCGAAATGACCCTCTCACCACAGCCCCCACCTGCACATCTAGGCAGAGCTGCAGATCGAGGAGCACTCCCAAACGCCAAAACTGGGAAACCAGTGGGGGGCAAATCCCATCAATAAGGGGGGGGACACCACACCCACTGCCTTCCCCACCATCTTCACCTCCGTCTTGTCAGGATTCAGCTTCAGTCGGCTCGCCTGCATCCAGTCCCCCACAGCCACCAGAGACTGGGTAAGCACCGCGACTGTTGGGTCTGGGTCAGATGAAAGAGAGAGTGAGAGCTGGGAGTCATCCGCATACTGATGACACCCAGCAGACTGATTCCTCGGTTACTCAGTAAATCCAAGCCAAATACCAAGATACTCGGTAAAACAGAGTAATTTAGAATACCGAGTTTTAGCACTAAACAGAGGCAGGTTCTTCCGTAGTGAACGTTTCATGGGGCCGATGTGTTAGGCTCCTTGGGATTCACCACCCCTGTTCCCGGGTTTAAGGTGTATATGCAGCCACTGGGCGAGGTCATGAGACAGTATGAGGTTGTGGTGTCATCAGCATACCGCAACCCCCTAACGTCTCATGACCTCACCCAGTGACTGCATATACACGTTGAACCCAGGAGCAGGGGAGCTGAATGCTAAGGAGCCTAACACATCGGTCCCATGAAACATTCGCAACGGAAGAACTTGCCTCTGTTTAGTGCTAAAACTCGGTATTCTAAATTACTCTGTTTTGTTGGTATTCAACTCGGATTTACCAAGTAACCGAGGAATCAGCCTGGTACTCAATATTCGGGGAGGGTTTGATATTTTACTGCACACTATTGTGTTTTGCATTTTACTGTTTTATAATGTTTATTTTATGATATTATTGTGAGCCAAGCTGCCTGAGGCAGGAGGGGGCAGGATATAAACTTGTAAAATAAACAAATAATAATACTTGGACCAACATATGGAGCTTTTCCTGCCCCTAACTAAGGTGACTCAGTACTCGGAAAATACTTGGTACCCATTTTATTTTATTTTACTGAGTACCAAGTAGCGAGTATTCGTCTGAGTTTCCAAGGACCAGTTGAACACTCGGAGCTCGTCCTCGGAAATTCTAGGGATGGGCGAACGCGATTCGGAAGTTCGGCCCGAACTCGGTCTGTTCGGACGACCGAATCCAAACCCGAATTCGAGCACGAACTGGCCGAACCGAACTCAATTCCGAACATCAAAATGACCAAACAGTTCGGGTGGCAAAAAAAGGTTCACTGGAAGGTCGAACGTGACGGAGGGGTAGTACTAGTCACTGAGGAGCAGACTTCCAGGAACCAGGGGTGGAGAGGCTTGCAAGAAATGAAACTGCCTCCCCCCTTCCCAAAATCTTCTGAGCTAGTCACTGTTCCTGAACAGCAGGCATTGAGTAGGATTATTAGATTGCTTTAAGTTTCATTTCAGTTTTGTACTGAAATGAAACTTAAACATTAAACTGAGACCGTGTGTTGTTTGTAATTCCCCCCATCCTAGAGAGAGAGAGAGAGAGAGAGAGAAAGAAATAGGCTAGGGACAGTAGACAGTTGTAGGAGTTAGCTTAGTGATAGAGATAGCATTAGTGATTTAGTTTTAGAGTTTGTAGGAGTGCTGTATACTTATTAGATAATCAATTTAGTTCATAGCATTTAGAATAGTTAATAGCAGTTAGATTTAGTGTAGATAGGTATATATAATATTAGATTAAAAAATTAAATTAAAAAACCCATATAAAAACAAAAAAACAAATAAAAAACCCATATAAAACCAAATAAAAAACCAAAAAAACCATAAAAAACAACAAAAACACCCATAACAAAACATTTGCCGAACCCGAACCGAAAGGCCGAACCCAAACCCGGAAACTAACCGAACTGCCGAACCAAACAGACGAACCGAACGCAGCCAAACCGAACGGCCGACTCGAACCGCGATCTGTTCGCCCATCTCTAGGAACTTCGCGAATACATTTTTTACTATTTGTTTCAGCCCTACCTCTGCTCACTCAGATTTATCTGCCTCCGTCCACAGCAAGCCAGCACCTTGCCCCTGCTTGACCTGTTTGTGCGAATGGTTGCTCTGGGGATAGGTGCCACCTGCATGTCAGGCTTTACACTCCCTGGTGCCTGTCTCAGAGCTGTGACCGCCCCCCCGACCCCCCCGCCTCAGGGCTTACACAACCCAGAGACCAAGGTAGGGAATCAGGGGGGTCATCAGGCTGGCACAGCAGAGGGGGGGGGCTGGCACTGGGGTTTCTTCTGAGGTTTCTCCTTCGGGTGGTGAAAGGGTGCTTGGGCTGTGACAGCCCAGAGGGATGGGGTTTGCACCAGAGCAGCAATCGTAACAGGGCACAGTATTCTACAGAAAAGCCTTAATGTGGGCACGGCCACTGAGGCTCTTTCCTGCACGGTGCTGTGAGCTCTGGCCCTGATCCTGCAAAGCACCAACTCATGCCAGTAGTTGCATCAATGGAGGATGAGTCCAGTGGGATGGCAAGGTCAGGGAGGTTGCTGCGCTGTGGCGTAGCAGCAACTTTGAAAATGCCTGGATCCCTTTACTTCTGGGCATTAAAGGGCATGTGTGTCCCTTTACATGAAAGTTCTTTATTATGGGTGCAGTCCCATGAGATTGGGGGAGTCTTACCCCACGATGCAGGGCATCGTATCGCCGGCGGCTGCCAGATGTTCACCCTGCTCTAGGGCGGGCAGCCGGCTGCTAACCAATGCATCCTCCGAAAATGGCCAGGGACACAGCACATAGCAGCATTGCCCCATGTGGAGTAATGCTGCCTGGATGAGATTAAGGGCCCGCCTCCAGTCTCCGTCTGATGTGCCCCGCAGCAGACTTGAGCGATGGGCCCGTTTACCATCCCCACGCAGCCATGTCACAGCTGGGGTTCGGATAGTGGGAGGGGACGGGAGCCCACGTGTGTGGCTGGCACGTTGGTCCACCCCGGGGCATGATGGGACGGCTGATATCAGCCTGTCCGTCCAGGGGCATAGCTAGGGTGGAATGGGCCCCTGGCCACAAAGTCAAGATGGGCCCCCCTCTTTGTGTCCTGCTCGGGGTGCCGAGGGGGGTGCTGCTATAAAACAGACAAGACACCCAAAATGCAGTCAGCCTATTAAGTGCATGTCATGCAAGGATATATATATATATATATATATATATATATATATATATATATTATTATTATTATTATTAATAACAAACATTTATATAGCGCCAGCAGTGTACCTGGCACTTTACAAAGTAATAAAATAGACACGATCCCTGCCTCTAGGGCTTACAATCTGAGAGACAGGAGCTGGGGGAGAGACATAGGAAGGGAAACAGAGGGAGAGACAAGGGGTCTAACATTCATGAAGATGCGAGGTCTCAAGTGCACGTACTTGGCTTGGTTACGATGAGAATGACAGCAGGCAGGTCCATGTGGCAAGGATAAGGGTAAAC
>QEPC01014492.1:340278-354406 GCA_003113815.1 Sphenodon punctatus
CATACCATTTCATTTTTAAACATACCCTCCCCATTCCTCATACAATACAGTATAATAAGAACAAATCAATAATATTACAACATATCATAATCATATCAGTCCTTCCATAAGCTCCATCCCTGCTGCCACCAGGGAAGGAGACCATCAAATTCCCCCCTTACCCTCCTGCTCTCACCAGGAGGGGGGACCTATCATCCACAACAATGCCCTAGTACAAAAACAATCTAAATATTAATTCAACATTTCTAAGTCAACAAAACATACCCCTCTACCCCTTAACCTAACCTCCCCAATATATAAATAACCAACCCCCCCTATCCTAACCCCACCTCCCCCCATACCTTCCCCTGCTGCCACCAGGGACTGGTGCTGGGGCTCCCCCCCTCAACACCCTAATCCTTTGTTTCCTCCCCTCCGCACTAACTGTCCATGTTGTTGTTGCCCAACCGATGTTCAGCGGGGACTGACGGCAGCAGCAGAGCATCCCAGCAGAAACAGCAGCCGCGGCACAACGAGCCCCCTCCGAGGTCCGGCAGATGGAAAGTCCTGGTAAGTCTATTCCCCCAGGAGCCGCTGGAAGCACGGTGTCTGATGCGGCATCTGTCCGGGCACCAGGGCCCAGCCAATGGCCAACACCCTTTAGGTGTCGCCCTTCAGGCTGGCGCCCACAGGGCCCTGCCCTGGGACTTATTACCTTCAGAGGCCTCAGAACATTTACTCTCCAGAAGTCCTGTTGAAGTTAGTGGAGTTGGAGTAAGAAGTTTGAGGACAGTGGCCAAAGTGAGAAAGCTCAGTCCAGGGACAGTCACGTCCTGTGGGACCGCTTCAGGCCCCAGGTCGTATCGTGGCCCCTGTGGTCTGCCGAGGATGCCCTACTTGAAATCCCCCAGGTTTCCCGGGTGGTGACGATGGGGAGGGCGTTCTCGGTGGCTGCTCCTAGGTCGTGGAATTCCTTCCTGACGGAGGCCTGCCTGGCCCCAGACCTCCCTTCTTTCCAAAGACAGCGTAAGACCTGGCTGTTCTGCTGGACCTGCGGACGGCCCGGCAGCTGGTCGACGCCTGCGCGCGCTACGAGGAGGAGGAGGACTGGGGCGAGCGTAACGACGTCACGCAGGCCGCCTTCCTGCTCGGCGGGGCCTGATCCAGACTTTTGAGCTAAGGACACTTATTTTGGGGCTTTCAGTTCATAAGGCCCCAGGTGAAGATGGGCTACCGGGGGAAGTTTCCCGAGAAAATGTAGAGTGGTGGATCCCAATTTTAAGTAAGCTCTTCGATCATATACATTTTTTCAGTATCTCTCCTGAGGGATGGAACACTAGCATAATCGTTCCATTAATGCTTTGAGATTCCCAAACTGGGGCCCACAGGACTGGTCACAGTTACAGCAAAGCAGACATGGTCCCTCCAGCAAGGTTGTGAAGAGCTTTATAGGTGAAGACTAGGAGCTTGTGCAGGATTCGTTCAGGAAGGGGAAGCCAGTGAAGCGAAGAGAGATGGGGCTGCACATGGTCGAAGCGACTGGCGAGGTAGATGACCCTGGCAGCAGAGTTTTGGACAGAGATGAGGGGAGAAAGGTGAGACCGGGGAAGGCCAGTGAGAAGGAGGTTACAGTAATCGAGGCGAGAGATGACCAGAGCATGAACAAGAGTTTTGGCAGACGAGTAGGAGAGAAAAGGGTGAATCTTAGCAATGTTATGGAGGGAGAAGCGACAGGATTTAGCTACAGAGTCAATGTAGGGTTTAAAAGAAAGGAGTGAGTCAAAGATGAAGCCTAGGCTACGGGCTTGGGGGACAGGCAGGATGGTGACTCCATCAATAATTATTGACAGTGACAAAGGATGAGGGGGGGGGAAGATAAGGAGTTCAGTTTTAGCCATATATATATATCCCCCACCCCGTCTTTCAGATTGTAAGCCCTAGGGCAGGGACCATGTCTATTCAATTACTTTGTAAAGCACCAGGTACATTGCTGGTGCTATATAAATGCTTGATAATAATAATAATAAATAATAATAACAACCAGTTCAGTTGTGCCCCCATAATCAATTCACGCTGCCCCCACCCATAACCAGTTCATTTGTGCTCCCACCCCCATATAATCAATTCACGCTGACCCCCACCCATTTCTGCCCCGCACCCATAACCAGTTTATTTGCGCTCCCGAGGCAGCATGAATTGATTATATGGGAGGCACAAATGAACTGGTTATGGGGTGGAGGTTTAAAGACGGTATTCCTGTTAGCAATAACTTCATTAAGAAGAGTTAGTGAAATAGCAGCCATAATAATCTCAGAACCATATTTGCAGATTTCCCAAGATAGAATAGATTTTTTAAATTATTATTTATTGATTCAAAACTTATATCCCGCCCCTCCTGCCCAAAGGCAGCTCGGGGCAGCGAACATGCACAAGAAAAAAATTCAACAATAAAACATTTAAAAATAAATCTACACATTTTAAAACAAGTAATAAAAACACACCCTCCCTCCCAACCCCCCCTATCCCCCCTCCCGCCAATAGCCGGGCGGAACAGCCAAGTCTTACACAAACGTCGAAACGACAGGAGGGTGGGGGCCAGCACGGCACAACCGGGGGAAATGGCGGTTGCTCCACTGGTGCGGATGAGTGGGGAGGGGCAGAGGCAGGTGAGGGATGGGGGCTCCCCTATGAAGTGGCCTCCTCCAGCCCAGCCCAGGTGCAGGGCTGCCCCCGCGGCAGGGCCAGGCAGAGGCCCCTGGGACCTAGAGGCCCCCGGATTTATGCCGGGTTCGCTCAATGGACGCTACGCCTCTGTCCTCGTCTGGTTTATCCATGGGGGTGGAGGGCGGCCCATCTGCCCTGCTCTCGCACTGGCCCCGCAGTGTGGCGGCTGACACTGCCCGTCCCAGGGGCGCATGGGGTTCTGTCTCAGCTGGGCTCAGCTGGCTGCGCCCAATGTCCCCTTCTGAAAGTTGCCCCCTTCTTATTCCAGAGTAAGTGGTTTGGGGATCGAGGACCTTGCTATTGCAGAATTCAGCGCAGGAGGGAGGATATGAGGAAAGAACAGTAGAGCTGGGGAGGGGGACAGACTGTAATTTGTCCTGAATTTACATGAGTTAGCTAGCCCTTATTGAAAGACTAACTTAGGGATGGGGAAAGCTGCCCTGCTTATGGCAGGGGTACGTGAATGAGAGAGACAGGAACTGGGTGTGTTTAGCCAAGCAAAAAGAAGACTAATGGAAGACACGACAGTAGTCTTCGACTATCTAAAGGACTGCCACCAAGAACTGTTCTGCCTGGCTACAGAGGGCATGACTAGAAACAATGGGTTCAAGTTACAGGAAGGCAGAATTTGGTTAAATATGAGGAAAAATAATTCCTAACAGTGAGAGCCGTGCGGCAATGGAACAAGCTGCCTCGGGAGGTCATAGGCTCTCCGTCCTGGAGGTTTTCAGAAGGAGGCCAGATCGCCATCCGTCAGGGACGCTGCACCTGTGTCATCCTGCATCCAAACAGGGAGTTGGACTAGAGGACCCACAAGGTGCCTTCTGACTCTGTCATTCTTTCAGGGGCAGCGATTTAGAATAACTGGGCCTTCCTTCCCCTGGAAATCCACCCAACGCAGAGAAGCAGCAGCAAAAGTGCGCCCGGCGCCCAGTGATATTCCGATACTCTGGATGCTCGCCAACCTCCTTCTACCGCTGAATATTGGTGGTGCTCTCTCCCCCCGCTGTTAGGAAACTGCTGGGCTCTGTGGCTCCTTCCTTGCCTTGGATCAGAAACCTCCCGGAACCACCACCCCCCGGAGACAGCAACAGTCTGATTATTAATACAGTGTCACGAAAGGATTCATCATTCCGACCTCCATGCTGCCACGTTCGAGGTCAACTGGGGCATCTGCGCTC
Source organism: Sphenodon punctatus (assembly GCA_003113815.1). Classification (NCBI taxonomy): domain Eukaryota; kingdom Metazoa; phylum Chordata; class Lepidosauria; order Sphenodontia; family Sphenodontidae; genus Sphenodon; species Sphenodon punctatus. Next base: position 344,163 of record QEPC01014492.1, read on the forward strand.
TACGTGTGTCTGGCCAGGGCACGCCTGTCAGCAATAGAACCCGCTCTGATTCACAGATCAGTCAGTGCCCTCTCCGTGATTAGGACCACGCTGCCTGTCTGTCCTAGCTGGAACGCTTTCAGTTGTTAACAAGCACATGGAAAAGAATGACTCAGTTATCGGTTACAGAACTGCCTAGCTGAGTCAGACCAATGGTCTGGCCACAGGCAGGGACCGCGTCTATTTCTATGTTCTGTACAGCGCCAGGTACATGACCGGCGCTATATAAATGTTTATAATAATAATAATAATAATAATGGTCCATCTTAGCCCAGTATTGTCACAACCTGACACGACAGCAGGGTTTCAAATCCGGCTCTCCAGGGTCTCCGGCAGAGGCCTCACCCAGGCGTGCTGCCAGAGATCCTGAATCAGAGTTGCCGGGGATTTAATTTGGGACTTTATACACGCAGAGTATGTGCTCTACCACCTGAGCCACGGCCCACCCCAGCGTTGACACACCGTATTTGAAATTTCACAGCCTTTTGAGATAACTAAGTCATCGTGGGATAAGAAGGAAGGTCTTTTCGTGGATTGAAAACTGGTTTTAAAAGCTAGGGTAGATTAAGGGTCCGTTTTCGCAGTGGAGAGACACAGACAGCAGGGGGCCTCAGGTGTCTGTACCGGGATTAGCGGTGACTAACATATTGATTCATGATCTGCAAGAGAGGATGAAGAGTAAGGTGGCCAGATTTGCACAGGGCAGCGTATTATTCAAGACAGCCGAGTCCAGAGTAGACGATGAAAAGTTATTGAAGGAGCCTGAGCACCTAGGAGGCAGGGCAATAAAATGGCAGATAAAATTCTGTGTTGATGAGTTTAAAAGTCAGAGCTGATGACTGTGCAGAAGTTGCAGCGGGTGCAGAATGCGACGGCGAGCCTCCTGTCAGGGGTGAGACGCAGCGAGCACGTTCAGCCGGCGGTCCGTAGACTGCGCTGGCTGCCTATAGCTTTCCAGGCAGAATTCAAGGTGCTGCTTTTGACCTTTAAAACCCTAAATGGTCTGGGCCCCCACCTATCTGAGAAACCGCCCGTCCTTCCATGCTCCACTGTGGCCCCTGTGATCAGCCGGGAGCACCTCCCTGCAGACACACCATCAGTTAGTCTTCTTCATACAGCGAGGGCTCGTGGTGGAGGGGGCGGATTCTCGATTGCTGCCCCCAGAGCGGCGGCACTTCCCTTCCTCCAGAGCTTTGGTTGATTCTGAGACTGAGCATCCTCTGGCATTTGGCGGGCAGGGATAGGGGACGGGGTGTTTGCTGGGGGATTTGGGGTAAGGTCAGGAGGGGGGTTGGAGTGGGATACGGGGAGGTGGTATTGGGTGATTTCTGGGGGTGGGGTGGTTGAGGGTTTTTTGTATTTTGCTTTTATGGGTTTTTATATGTTTTATGCATGTTGTTATCCGCCCTGAGCTTTTGGGGAAAGGTGGGATACAAATTTAAATTAAAAAGGAATGCACAGAGGGAAAAATAATCCTAATAATAACTAGACAATGTTGGGTCCTAAGCTAGATGTTACCACTCAGGAGAAAACCCTTTGGAGTCGCCGCAGATTTTCCGCACGGTCTTGGAGTCACTGAAAATATCCGCTCGGTGTGCGGCAGCAAAAAGGCAAATCAAAACGTTGAAAATGATTAAGAAAGGGATAGAAAATAAACACAGAGAGTATCGTAATGCCACTATATAAATTCATCCCCCTTCCTTCCGCAGACAGTGCAAGACTTGGCTGCTTTGCCAGGCGTTTGGTGAGGGGGGATGGGTAGTGGGTGGGATTTTTTTTNCAGTTGTTTTATTTGTTTATTTATTGATGGTTTTAATGAATATTTATTTATTATGAATGTATTTTATATATTTGTTTAATATATGTTGTTCGCCGCCCCAAGCTGCCACTAGGCAGGAGGGAGCGGGTTACAAATTGTGATCATAAATCAATAATAAATGGTATGCCCACACTTCGGATACTGTGTGCCGTTCCTGGGTCCCCCTTTCAAAGAAGGATATAGCAGAATGGGGGAAAGGTCCACAAAGACGTTCAAAGGCATGGGAATGGCTTCTGTATGAGGAGAGGCTTAATAGGCTGGGGCACGTCATCCTACGGAAGAGTCAGCTGAAGGGGAGTAACGAAGGGGGATTACAAAATCCTGAGTGGTGCGGAGTAAACCAACCGAGAGCTCTTATTTACCCGTTTCTCAAAGTTCTGGAGAATGAAATTTACTGGTGGCAGCTAGTTTGTTCAAGGCAAAGAAGAGGAAACACATTTTCACTGGGGGTTAAAAGAGCATCGGGGGGTCCCCTTCAAGTGCGCACACATGTATTTCCCACATCATTAAAACACCAAATACAGAGCCTCCCCCACCCCAAATTTGCTCTGCTTTCACAGGACAGAGTGGACAGAGCAGCTGAGCACAAGCCCTTCCAGTTCTGGAATCCTGCATTGGCTGCCAGGCGCTTGGTCTCTGCGAGGGGGAGGAGATGACATGTGCACTTGAAAGCAGGTATATCGAGGGCCACCTATTCAACTGGGGCCCAAGCTAAGTATTTGGAAGAATTTTCTGCCGTCAGGGCAGAATCCCCTTCTCTGGAACCCTTTTAAAAACGGCCCCCCCTTTTTATTTCCTGATCCTGAATCTGGCCCTCGGATCCAGTCCCCACCTCCAACCACTGACGAACAGAGATCAGAGTAACGGAGCAGAGATGAAAGCAGCACGCACACAAGGAGAAGGGACAGATCCATTGCACAAGCCAAAGATCTGGGCCCTCCTTTTCTCAAGTGCACCCTGTACGCACTCCTACCCCCCCAGCGTTTCTGCTGCAGCCCTTGGAGCTCGTACCTCATTTTCAAAGTGGCCCCTGGGAGAGAAAAGGTTCCTCACCCCCAAGTTAGATCAACGCTTCTCAGGGATTGTGTAGGATTCAGTTGGGTTTAAGGGTAGGCGGTTTCTTTGACAAGACAAGCTTTTTTCTGCCCTCCAATTCTATGGTCACGGCTGACAGAAAGTAAAACACGGACAGATTTTAAGGGGTGACCTTCTGAAGCAGCGTAGGAGACCAATCGCTATATTTACAGCGGAGGCAAGCTGTTCTTCAACAGGGTTGTAAAATATTTACCAAGCCTGGCCCTCTGAAAGCAGATGGGTACTGCAAAAATGATGCCTTCTGGTCAGAACCAGATGGGGAATCTTCCAGCCATGGAGAAGAGCTAACCCTTTTTAACAGTGAGAAGGTGCCTTTTTATCTACAGAAGTGGAAGGATTTGCCTTAAGGGATTAAAAGCTCATTTAAAATCTCCCTCCCCAGGAAGAAAGAGAATTTCAGATCTGTGAACAGAGAGCACACACACACAGTTGACATTCCCTTTTCTGATCTGTGTCGTGTCAAGCAGCGGGGCCTGGCAGGACCTCATGCCATGCTGCCGAGTTCGGATCAAAGTTAAGGAGGGGCCAGATGTTTGAGTGGGGAAGAAGAGACAGCGGGTAGTCTTGGGAAAGGACCCTGAGAGGAAAATGACAGACCTGAGGAAGGAGCAGTAGAGGAGAAAAATCAGAGCAGGGAACAGATTACTAGCAGGAGGAACACTTCAGAAGGAAAAGCAATCTCAAGGACTGATTGGCTCAGATTGGAAGTACAAAAAAAAGAGTATTCTACTCAGATGAAGAGTAGATAATCAAACCCAACTGTCAGAAGCGAACGCAATACGGGTTCAGGTATGTCCAAGTCCAGCACTGGGTCTCCAGAGGGGAGGAAACGGGACTAGGAACCGGAAGACGTTGTAGAGTCTCTCTGGGTGAAAACCAGACGTGACGGCCAGCCAGTCGCAGCCCGACCCGGATCAGGTCGCCGCGGCAGACATGGTCCGGTTTGGGCCATCGAACAAACAAGAGTCCTTCTGGGCCGCCGGCTGCATGGCCAGGAATGGGGAGAAGGGACAACGTGGAGCGCCTCCACACTGCGCCCCACTGCCCCTGTCCCCACCATGAAGAGCAGCTATGGTGGACCCCAACCCAAGCTGGCATACCAGCCTTGGAACCGATGGGACCCACCTTGGCCTGACCTAGTTGGCCTTAGCTCAGGCTGTGACTTCGGAGGTTCCGGAGGTCACAGTCCAGGCTAGCTGCCAACACGGCCTGGAGCAATCCCAGGCCAACAGCTGGCAGTCGGTGCCACAACAGGCTGCTGTCACATTGTCACCAAGCTGGGCCCATGTTGTGGAGACACTTCCCATTTCCTTTGGTTTCTTTTCTTTATATAGACCAAGACAGCCAATAGGGAGACAGTTAGGGATCAACCAATCAGGGAGAAGGTGGGGGCGGAGAAGAATGTGGCCCTAGCCCCAGGAGCCCCACCAGTATTCCTGGTGACTGAATGGATAAGAAGCCCGCCCCCAACTCCTGGGGCAGAGGGGTAGGTTCAAGCCCTGCTCCCAATGGAACCCGACACACACACAGTCAGTGGTCCAAAAATAGGGCTGAAATAAATAGGACTTATATCTGAGACAATAATCTGCATATTTGTTCCCCCAAATGGATCTCCAAGTTTGTCTTTGCCAACGCAGCTAAATTCACCTCACTTTTCCCTGTGACTGGTTTTCCAGTGGTTTGGTTATTCTTCAGGGTAACCAATCTAAATAGGGTTGGGGATTTTTTTTAATTCAAATCACAACATTTGCTTTAAATGCCGACAGGACAGGATCTAGTTTTATAATGCTATTTTGAAGCCTGCTCCTTCAATCATGCAACTCATTTTATTTAGCTCCATAGTAGGTCAAATGTTTTATCGTCTAATGCAGGCATGGGGAACAAGATCCAAGGGCCACGGAGTAGCTGGGATCAGGGGTGGTTAAGGAGTGCACTCAGGAAGAGGTGGGCAGTCCTTAAGCACCCCTGCCCCCAACTCTACGAAGCGCTCGGAGTTTGTACTAATTCTCAAAGTGGCCCCCTGAGAGGGAAAAGATTCTCCAGATCATAGGTCCGTGTCATGGACCCATCCCCGCTCCTTGCATGCACGCCCTCTCTGTTCCTTTCCCCATGGTCAGTCCTTCAAGGGACTGAATCCAGGGGCCAGACCCAGGGACTGCAAAAGCCATGGGCCTCATTTGGCCTCGCGGCCTGTGGTTCTTCAACCCCCGGTCTAACGTTTCGTTATCTTTTGTAAATTGTGACAGTTGCAAAACTAACAACAAACCATAATCATCTCCCTCCTTTGCTATTTTGCGTTTGGCGCTACAAAAAACAGCAGACATGAAAATACCGAAACGAATATTCGAAACTGCAAAAAAGGAGGAAGCGAATACCGTTTTATTGAAACAGATTTGAATAGAACCTATTTGTAGATGTTGGTATTCGTCCCGAATATTCATTTCAACTCTATCCCGTGTGCAAAGTGAAATTTGAAAAATCTGAGTCCAAAGTTTCAATATTCATCACAATTTCAGTTTGCGGGGAAATTTCCCCACCCACCTGTCGCCGGTGGAAAGTTGTGGTCATCGGTCTATGCTGTGGTGACCCTATGGCTGCTTTCACCACAGTCGCTGAGCATGGCACGATTTTTAATGTGTGCATCCTGACTGTACCCCTGTGAGATTAAGGAAGTGTCCCATTCTACAGATGGGAAACTGAGGCACAGAGAGGCTGAGGGATTTGTCGGAGATCACAGAGAGTAGAGACCTGAGTCCTACAGGACCCTATCGGTCCTACCAACCCTGGATCAGGTCAGGTACACTGTTGTCCATCTGGGCTCCCCCAGCCAGGAGAGGCTCCACCCCCTATTCACCCCATGAAACTGTAGAGGGAAGGGACAGAGGACCCTTGCTAGATTGTAATGTCATGATTCTCGTGTCTGGGAACGGGTCAATCCTAGATGTTACAAGTGGGAAAAGTTCAAACATCATACTGGCTATTGTGGGCTGTATCCTGCTCTCAGCAACACTAATGTAAATCTGGAATAACTGCATGCTCTTTGCTGGGATTAGCCCTGCTGCTGCATTTAACCCCAGCGCATCGGAGAGCTGTTTGCTCCTAGGTCATGCTTCCCATCCATCCTGTCGAGTCATGCTTTGTCCTGCAGACAAAGCCACATTCCTGACCGCCGCAGCCTTTTGCAGAGAGAAACCAGTGCTGAAGATGCCGCAGCAGCTGCTGAGCGTTTGCAGTTTCTGACATGGGAGCAGATTGCCTCCTACAGACTCCCGGAGGCACTGCAGGGAACCAGCCCAAGAAAAGCGTGAGAGTGACATTCCAGAGGAGAAAGATGCTTTCCCTGCCTTCCTTTGCACAGCCGCCCATGTCCCCTGCGTTGAGGATGCCTGTACGGCTGCCACGAATCAGCAAGGAAGCATCCTGAAATTCAAAGAGCTTTGATGGTCCCATCCCAGGGCTGCAGATTTGTGTGGGCAAGGGATCCTTGCAAGCGGCAGGCATCATCCAGGAGAGCAGCTAACGAACGAGGCATGTTAACAGCATGAAATGAGACTCTGTCGGGCGAATGTTAATAGGGCCAAGCTTGTGAATCTGTCTGCCAAAGCGAGCATTATTTTATGTAGCGCTCGTCAAACAAAACACCTCAGGGTAGGGTGCTTTTTTTTTTTTTTAATTGAGTCATAAAACTGACAAATAAAAAGGAGGGGGAAAAAAGGGTAGAAATCCATAAGGGCTGGAGAAAGCTTTAGCTGGAGAAGGTCACTGTAGGACAGCAGTTACGGTGTTGGTGTTGGCCTTGAGAAACCAGGGTTCTAATCTCATCTTGGGCTGTGTTAAAGCAAGGCCAGTTTAACAAAGTCAAAATGAACGTTTACGGTTTTACTAACTCACTTTGGCCTCGTTCACGCCAGACTTTAAAACTGATCTCTCGTACTGCTGCCTTCAGCCCCATTATCGGATAGGGGGGCCAGATATGCAAATTGTAAAGGACATTCACAAGAAATACAGGTTGCAGGGCTGCATTGGTGCCAATGCAACCCTGAAACCTGTATTTCTCATAAGTGTCCGTATTTCTCATCTGTTACCTAAGATCTGTGTACTCATATCCTCACCACATGGACCAACCAGCCATCATGCTTTATGTAACTAAGCCAAGCACGTGCACCTGGGACCTCGCATCTTCGTGAATATTACACTCCTTGTCTCTCCCTCTGTTCCCCTTCCTTCATCGCACCCCCCCGTCTCTCAGATTGTAAGCCCTAGGGCAGGGACCGTATCTATTCAATTACTTTGTAAAGCGCCAGGTACATTGCTGGCGCTATATAAATGCTTGCTAATAACAACAACATTATTTGCATCTCTGGCCACCCTAGGCATGAAATTGATTTACTATGGCCAAACATACAAATAAATAGACAACAAATAAAACATAAAACAGATATGCAGCAGGAGTACAAATCAGGCAGTCTTAACGACACCAGTAAACAGGGTCATGGATCACAAGTGAATCAAAGGATGTTTAGATCTGATCAGCTCAGCCCTATAGGCAAATCAAGTTAATTTAGAAATCACAGATGGTTGTTTTGAAACAGCCAAATCATTCTTTCACGCTGATCTAAAAACAGAAACTTGGACCAGAGTGGGTAGAGCAGTGATTTCCTAACCTCTGAAAAATGATCAATATCCGAGCTCAAGTAAGTTGCAGGCCCCATTTCTGGAGACCAGAAAATATAAAGAGGCGAAATTCTGAAGAAGCGGACCACAGTCACATCCTTCTGCCTAGAGATATCCTGAAGTCTTAATTTGACTTCAGTTTTAACCCAGGCTGTGAAAATTCTTTAGTTCTACATCAACAAGAACCCCATGCCCCATTCTGAGAGAATCTAGTAGACACTGCACAACCATGGAGACCTTTTATCCAATGGGAGCACTAAGTTCTCCAGATAACAAAGCTTGACAATTCTATTGCTGCAATTTGCAGTGATTTTTGCAGAATCAGCCAATCCTCGCAGTGCCAGGCTGAAATTGCAGTGACGCTGCAGTGGGGGCTGTCTGCGGGATCTTTAAATCCTGGCTCAGGCATAAACTTGTCACCTGACCCCAAACTAAAACTGCTACTGCAGCTGCCGTCTGTCCGGGAGGTGTGGCCATGACCCGAGGGTAAATAGGCCCCTGGGAGATGAATTGTGGGTGGGTGGGGTCTGAAGGCCCTATGTTTGGGTGAGGGAGATCTGGGGTTTTAATATGAGGTGGGAATTCTGGGGTGCTGAAATTCCAGAGGATTTGAGTTGTGTTTGATTAGCAAAGTTGTGATTCTATGTCAAACCTGTTGCAAATTTGCTTCCCAGCATGCATAGTTATGCAAATCAAGTTAATTATGCAAATATTAATGCTCACGGTGAATTTGCAGAATTTGGCTTCACTGGTTGCAGAATTTAAGATTTTTTGGTGCAGTGAACTCAGGTCCCTGACGATAAGTTAAGGACCGCAATCTTTGCTGTGGTCATCAAATTAAACGCTCCTGACTCTAGTCTCGGAATATTAGCAGGCACTGAAGGAGGCAGGCCCAAAGGTTTACGGAGAAAATTATTTAGGGGTCTGCCTAGGTCGTCAGAAACCTCATACCCCTAAACTGCCGCACCGTCTAAGATGCTAAAGCAAAGTTTAGCATCTACCACTCTTACTGCTGAAAAGGGGGAATTACAACCAAAAGAAACAAAAAATAAATCTCCCAAACTGCACCTATAATGGCAGTAACTTTAGTTCTAAAAAACCCAGAAATGGCTATTCCAGGATTGAGCTGCAGGGGGGAAAAAAAGGACCCCCAAATATCTAAATTCCTGGATGAGCTCAAGCTGATTGCCCCCAATATGCCAATTAAACCGTTTACCTCTCCTGCCACATCTCATAATTTTGGAGTTGATATAATTAACATGCCGGTTAGAGTAGGAGTCTGGCAAGGAGCCTTCACCTACTGGCTCAAGTTAGCCTTTAAAGTCGCAGCCGCACTTTCAGTGATTGCCTCTGAAGAAACTTTCAGGAATCCGTGGATTGCCCAAGTGGAAGCTAAACTGAAATCACTGGGTATTGACCCTGGGACCTTGGAGACCCTCGGGTTCAAGGGAGCCGAAAGGCTGATAATAACCAGATTATTTGATATCATTCGGAGAGTGCAGCTCTGGGGGAAGTTAGAGTGTTGGGCCCTCATGATCTGGTGTCTATCAAGCTGGGGGCCCCAATGCCCTATTTGGAACATAGTTTTCCGGCCAAACTAAAGAGACCCTTTATGCTAGCAAGACTAAATATGTTCCCTTCTGCTATTACTGAAGGTCGCTCTAGGGGGATCTCTATGGTGGAACATATTTGCTGCTGTGATCAGCGCACTATTGAATCCCTAGACCATATGATTCTAGATTGTCCTTTCTACACTCTATTGCGGGAAAAATATGTGCACCCTCTGATAGCAACCGCCGCGGGCAGAGGCTCATGTCTAGTAGTTAAATATCTACTGGAAGACCGTGACCCCATTAAAATAGCTCTGTTTTTATGGAAGATTTATGTCTATAAGTTGAGGGGGAGGCAGGCTGTCTCTTAGAGTAGTGGGGCATTGCTGCTGCAACCCTGGCTGTTACGAAGAGTTTGATGAGTCTGAGTATTTTGTGTAAAATTTGAGTATATAATATTCCCAATTCCCTAAACATTATTTTATCGATGGTACCCTGCCATTTTATCTTTTTTTTTTTAATCAAATTTTATTAACGTGTTAATCTTTTATTGAATTGTTTATTATTATTATCTGTATTGTGTATGTGTATCTGGTTTCTAATCTGGGAGTTATCTCCCTTCTTGCAATGACTTCTTGTCACGCAATAAATAAATAATTGAATTGAATTGAATTAACACGCAAAAACTCTTGTTCATGGACAGAAGCAAATGCATTGAGAGCCCTTTGAAGACCAATGGGAGATCTTGAAATAAGGACAGCGTCATCCACGTACACGAGAAGTGGAACAGGAGTAGTAAGCACATAAAGGGGGTGACAACTGGAGTCCTCTAATTTCAGAAATAGCCCGTTAACATATAACTTGAACAGCAGTGGAGCTAACAGGCAGCCCTGCCAAACACCTTTCAAAGGTTAAAGCTACCTGAAAGTTGTCTCTGCAGACTATGGGTGTTTTTAGACACACATTTCTCCTGGATGTTTGCTGTTACATCCTGACCTTTGTCTCTAAATCACTCACCCAGATCTTAAATATCTGGCTCTGCGAACAACACTCAGTAACATTTTTTT
>QEPC01014492.1:361044-376564 GCA_003113815.1 Sphenodon punctatus
TATGAAGAGAATTGTATGCATAGAACCCGCCAACATTTGACAACAAAAATAGGTACATTTCATATCTGAAAGACCACCTCTTCCCCTATGTATCGTCACAGGACTCATGGCTTCTCAGGTCGGCCGGGGATGCCCTCATGTGAGTGTCAACAGCCCGTGAAGTTGTTACAACGAGGGCGTACAGGGGGGCGTTCTCAGTAGCTGCCCCACAATTATGGAACTCCCTCCCGTTGGAGATCTGTCTAAGCCCGAGCCTGTTCATCATCTGGAGATGATGTAAAGCCTTTTCGTTTGGCCAGGTATTTGGTGGGCTAGAATAGGTTTGGGTAGGCTCGGGTAGAAGAGTTTTGGGAGAAGGTTAAGTGGGGATAAAGGGTGGTTGGGTCTTAAGGAGTCTTAAAGGTATTTGACTAGATTTTATATTTTTGGGATGCCCCGAGTCTTTGGAGAAGATATTTGTTTATGAACATTTATAATAGCCCACAGACTAACTTTTGGAGCTGATCTAGGAAAAAAAAAAAGAAGTCTGTGTGAGAGGCTCTCTGTACATACAGGCTTACATGTGCAGGTCTGATGGTTCCAGTTACAACTCAGCCTATTAAAAAGTCAAAATTTTCCAATGAGGGCATCGACTTTGCCTGTCAAGTTTTACTTTTAAAGTCACTCAGAGGATCCCAGGGGGAAGCAGGGACAAACCCCTTCAGCAGCTAAAGAATCATCTCTCTCAAACTCTCTCACACACAGCTCTTTCTCCTGGTGGATTAATGAGGTGTTAATTACCCCCTTTGTTTGCTGAACCAGGTACAAACAAACCTTACACTGCAGGGAGCCTGGCATAATAACAAAACCTGCCACGCAATATCATTAGACACAACGTTGGCCACGTGTTCAGCCGGAACATGCAAATTGTCCTTGTGATGCAATGGTGTTCGCATCGCATGTTCCACGGGTGGCCAAATTGGTGTTGGGCCGTTGTGTGTAAGCACCATAACAACCCCAACACGTGCTTAGGGATTTTGACACCCGATCTTTTTTATGTCTAAAGACGCCAACTGTGTTATGTTTAACTCAGTGTCAAAAGTGAGGTTTGGTAACATTTTCCTTTTTTTAAAGAGGCGAGTCAAGGTGTGTCTGTCAAGCATGCCTGTGTGAGGAGGGAGCTGTAGCAAACCGAAGTGCTAGCGGGCAGCATGGCTCTTTATGGCAGCTAGCACCGGTAAAGTGACTGTGCGAGCAGGCACTGCTAAGTGAGAAAGACAGTGCCTAATTAGTGGCTGCGGTCAGGCAAGGGAGAGCTAAGCCAGGGGGCTAGCTCAGTGCTGGGTGGGACTGCAAGTGGGTAGGACTTGCAGAGAGACCTCTTGCTATTAGAGGCAACAGCCAGAGGGGAACTGGCTGGAAAGGACGTGGGGGGTGGGGGATCAGAGCTGGGGAGCCTGGCCTAGAGGCTGAAAGAACTGCTGGGAGCGGTTGGGACATTAGGTACGCCAAGGAGCTTTGTAGCAGGCAAGCAGGGTTGCCTGGACTGAGCCTGTTGTATATGGGGAGCAAGCAGGCAGGGGTTGTTTGACCTTGAGGAGAGACTTATTGGAGGCCCTGTATAAATAAAAGATATTTGAGTGGAAACCCCAAGGGACTATTGCATGTCTGGGCCCTAATCCTGAGGGACTTACACCCTGTCACAGGGCCCACCCCACCCCTATTTTGCACAGGGCCACAAATCTCTGGATTCAGGCCTGAGAGCAGCAGCAGAGTAACAACTGTCCAAAGAGAGGAGGGAGAGGTTGGGGGGGTGCAGAAGGAACTGGATAAATGGCTGAGGGCCCCATGTAGTATAGAAATGGCAGCTCTTTGCCCTCTCACACAGCTGCCACATGCCTTCTGTACCCCCTGAAACAGAGGGGATGGAAGGGTGGGGGGTGGGGGCGTGTAAAACCCAAGGCCCTTGGCAGCCATCTTGCCCACTTGCCATCGGCTGGCCCGACCGGCCCTTCGCTGTTGCCTCCTTCTCATGCAGTACATTGTACTCAAGAGTGCAGAAATCAAAATAGCACAACCAATAAAGCATTCCTATCTATACTTGGGACTCTTCTAATTCAGGCTTACCCTAATCAAGGTCCAAGGATATTTCAATTCATGTCACAGCGGTGGAAAGCTTGGCAGGGTATAGGTCTTAGAGTTTCCAAGAGTCCTTACTTCATAGTTCCTTTGGTGTAGCCCTTCTCTGGCTGGCAAGATAGGATGATGCAGATGAAGCTCAAGTTCAACAAGCTCAACCAACCCTTCTTTGTCTTTTCCCCCTTAAATACTTTTCCAGGGTCCTTTGTTTGATTTTCCCACCAGGTGACTCTGTGCTTTCAGTCACGTCCACAGGACGAAATCCATTTGCAACTCAATGATCTGTGTGTCTGCAGAGGTGTTTAGGCTTTTTCTGATTACACATTCGCTCAAGGGCATGACTTTACATTTCTCCATTGCATGAAGTGAGTTTCCAGTTCTCAGCTTTCACATTACATACCTGTTTAACCTTTACCTTTACATATTTGTTAGACCTGTAGTCTACATGTAGCCCAGTATCTCCTTATGACAGTCAGCTAAGGCTCAGCCACCAAGTCTGCTATTTCTAACCTCTTCCAAGGGAGAATCAAGTGTCTCTTCTCCCCTTCTCATCATCAAAATAATGACAGCTGATTCAGCAGACTGCGCTGCAAAGACATTGGGCTTGTTCCCCTCTAGCAGATGGTGGACACAAACTCTTATCGCTCCTGGATATGTTTAAAGTCCTTTTTTGTGTCATAAAAACCATCACATTCCATGGCAAATAAAACCTATATATATATATCCCATCCTATCTAGGGATGAAGCGAAACCGCCATTCCATCCTAGCAGAGATTCTCCACAGTTTCAGAACACTGAATGGAATTCCGCTGCAGATTTAAGACAGAATCCATCACAGACTTTCGTTTCATCCCTAGTGCTATCCTGAGGGCTCAGACAACACAACCCTCCCTCCTCAATTCCCCCTCTCCCAAAGCCTCACCCTGCCTACCAAATGCCTGGACAAACAGGAAGTTTTTGCGCTGCATTCAGAAGATGCCCAGACTTGGGCAAATTTCCAGGGGAAATGCATTCCAGAGGTGCAGGGCAACCACTGGGAAAGCCTACTCGTTGGCACACATAGCAGCTGTGACATGGGGACACTGACAAGAGGGGACAGCCACCGCTGTCCCATTCTGTCTCCATGTCAGTCCAGCCCCCAACACATCCAAATCCCAGGGAGCAGCAATGGCAGGTCCTTGGGAACGACAGTGATGCCTTGCCACTACGATGCCTCCTGTGGCTCCCAGGGCTCCTCTACCCCACCTCCCATACCAGCTTGGGTGTAGCCAATGTGAATTCAAGTGGTTACCAGGTCTGATCAACGTGGCATTTATTTATTTATTTATTTATTTTTATTCCTATCCTACTCTTCCCCAAAGGCTCAGGGCATCTAACGATATACAAAATACAAAGATAAAAACCAGGAAACCAAACCTAAAACACATCCCAAGCCCTAGTCCTGCCTATTAGGCTTTCGTCCAAGGTATCGCATGGAGACTGTGCTCGTGGCCTTGGTCGATGATTGACGCCTGGAATTCGACAAGGGGAATTGTGTCCCGTTGATCCTGTTAGACCTTTCAGTGGCCTTTGGTGCAGCTGATCATGGGGTGCTGTTAAGGAAACTGAGGCAGCTGGACTGCCCCTGAGTGGTTCCGCTCGTTCCTGTCAGGGAGGTCCCAGCGGGTGGGGACGGAAGACTGCGCGTTATCCCCTAGGGACCTCCCCCGAGGTGTCATGCAAGGTTCCATCTTGTCCCCGTCCCTTGCTCAATGTGTATCTGAGGCCTCTGGGTGAGATCACTCGGAGTGAGGTGCCAGCAGCATAAAATAAATGAATTAAGTTAAAATAAAATAAATATTGAATGCCTGGCTAAATAGGATACGTCTTCGGTCATCTCCGGAAGATGCTCAGGCTTTGGTGAATCTCCAAGGGGAGGGCGTTCCAAGGGACCACAAATGCCGCTCTGCGGACCCGTACCGTGCGAACACATTGCAAAGACAGAGCCTGCACGGAAGTGCTATCAGCTGATCTACAGGCTCCGGTGGGGCATAAGGGAGGAGGCGGTCCTTTAGATATGTAGGGCCCGAGCTGTTTAGGGCTTTATAGATCAAAACCAGCACCTTGAATTGTGTCCAGAATGCTACTGGCAACCAGCGCAGACTCAGGAGCACCGGTGTAACGGGCCCTCCAGGAACTCACCCCCGTTAGGAGGTATTCTGCACCAGCTGCAGCCCCCAAAACAGGGATGTGTTCAGCACTGGCCATATTGGAAATCTTGAACACGTACTGGGAATAACATCTGATAACACCCAGAATTCTTATTACCCTCTTTGCCCAAATTCACTACCACGCAGCACTGGTAGAGGTTGTTTTCTAGCGGGCCGGCCACCAGAGGGCGCTGTGGTGCAAACTTTACCGTTAGCTCCATCTCCTCTTTTTGCCCCATCCAGCACAAAAACCTCAGCCGCCCACCCATTGTGCCACCCTAAGCTATTTGCTCGTGTGGTGGAGGGAGGACAGACAGCTCAGGGCAGCTTAGTGGGTGACCCCATACCATGCAGGATCTTCGGCTGCCCGTCCGCCCCCTTCAGGGCTACCCTCTGCCCTCCCTGCGCCAACAGGCATGCCCAGCCGGGCAAGGAACAAGAGACAGCTAGCACATGGCATTCACAATGTCAGCATAAGGTAGCCATGGTTATTACAGTCTTTGGTATGGCCAGGAGAGCTTTCCAATTTGCTTATCAACCAATCACAGATCGCAGACTCTCTCTCAAACTTTTCACCTTCCTAATAAACATTTGTCAGGGGACAAAGAAGCACGTTTCTTTACAAGATGACTGAGGACTGACACTTGGATGGTAATATTTCTGATGTTCCGCATCACTGTTTTCTCTCTCTCCTCTCTCTCTCTCTGTCTAATATAGGGTTACATTCAGGGAAAATTACAGAGAAAGATCTTATTTACAGACAGCACAATGCCATCGACTAAAATACAGCAGAGCATTTAATGGGTAGCCTTTAATTTTCTTTTGCGGGAGGGAGGGGGGTTCATAGCATCTAATCCCTGTCAGAAATGTGAAGATTCTTTCAAGAACGATACCGCAGCAGCAATAATATCCTGCCACGTCACCTACAAATGGGGCAGCACGGTATAAAGCAAATAATAAAAAGACAGTCTCCTTCTTGCAAACATAACAAATACCTAACGCCACTGGGGTACATCCTGAAACCCTCTACAAAAGTGTGACAATTCCCACTTTACAGATGGAGAAACCGAGGCACAGATCTGTGAAGTGATATGTAATGGGTCAGTGGAATGAGACCCCAGACCTCCTCAGTCCCAGCTTTGTGACTAAGCACTAGAGAACACCACCACTTCACTGTACGGAAGTGTTAATGAATTAACCCTTACAATTCTCTCTCATAGTAAAATGATTATGCCCATTTTTCTGATGGGAAAATTGATGCACAAAGTCTTTAGGTACTGAATCCTCAGGAACACAGAGGATTCCAGAGGCAAAGCCGAGGATAAAATGTCAATTCCCTTCTTCCCTGCCCTGCGCTTAACTACCATACAAAGAACAGGAAAGGGGGAAGAACTTTCAAAAAAGGAACCATTCAAGTGAATTTCGCTTGCGTCGTGGGAGTACGTATAATAGCAAAGGACATGGGGGATGCATCTCTCGATTTTCTGCCCTCCACAATTCTAGAGTTAGTGGGATTGGTAGGGCTGAAGTGAGAATGGGTTTTCATTCTCGCGAGACTCTTGCGCTAATCAAGAGCCGTTACTGAGATCTCGGCACGTTCTAAGTAATGCAAGATTTCAACTCAGCCCATGGCTCGTTGGGAGTGGCCAGCCACCCACTATGGCTCCGGTGTGGGCACCCCCTGCCCTGTTACAAAATGGGGATTAACTGCAGGGGCCCTTGGAAATAGAAAGAGCAGAGCCCTTGGTCACCCTGGCCATAAAATGTCCCCTAACAACGTAAGAACATAAGTCGTGCCATACTGAGCCAGACCAATGGTCCATCAAGCCCAGCATCCTGTCTCCGACAGCGGCCAATCTCGATCGCATGGGAGAAGAACCAACCGTCCCAATGGGCGATCCATTCGCCGTTGTTCACTCCCAGCTCCCGACAGTAAGAGGTTCATCCCGTAAGCTATTTGGTTAATAGCCATTAATGGACCTACTCTCCAAGAACTTATCCAGGCCTTTTTTAAACCCAGCTCTACTACTGGCCTTGACAACGTCCTCTGGCAACAAATTCCATAAGTTAATTATGAGATGAGTGAAAAAGTACTTCCTTTTATTTGTTTTAAATCTGCCAGCAGCTAGTTTCATGGAGTGTCCCCTAGTTCTAGTGCTATTTGAGAGGGTAAATAACCGTTCCCCATCTACTCGTTCCACACCACTCAAGATTTTACAAACCTCTATCCTGTCCCCTCTCAGTCTTCTCGTCTCTAAGCTGAAGAGACCCAGCTTGTCAAGCCTCTCTTTGTACAGAAGCCGTTCCATAACCTTTATCATTTGCGTTGCCCTTCTCGGTATCTTTTCTAGTTCAGTGATGTCTTTTTTGAGATGGGGCAACCAGAACTACCTTAGGAAAAAAAAAACATGATCTGCAATTCTGACACAACTACTTCATAGTTACTCCCCGATTCTTACAGACAGGGGCTTGGCTATAATCAGCCTGGGCCAATTGCTCTTCGATTTTGCTTGCACTGGGAAATGCATCCCTCATGGACCAGCCACACTAGTTGAGGCTGCTGCAGGAGAAGTGGGAAGGCTTCTGTTGCTGTTAGGATCTGCTATCCAGCAGCAAGATCATTTCTCCGTTGAACTGTAAAAGCAGCAGCATATGATATAGCTACATGGGTAGCAAAAACACAGAATTGTCCCAGTTTCTCAAGAAGCAATTGCCTGTGTTTTAGCAGGTAGCCAGATCCCTGGTTTGTGTGTTCAGATGAACATGCAAACACGTATGCACAAAAGGACACCAGCTATCTGGAGAGGGGGAAAGGACAGGGGATGTTAACCACTGTAAACAGAGGTACTTTGTACCTGGTTCACCTGCATGCTCATTGCTTTTCCCAAACAGTGCCCATCACTTTTCTGCTGCTCCTTTAAATTTTCACCGGTTATCAAATTTGGGGTGAGAAGGCCCACCGATTGGCAGTGCAAATCTCAGGGCATCTCACCACCAGGTGGCAGACAACCCACATGTATAAATGGCTCTTTCCCCTGAGCCTCTAGCCGGGGAAATAATTCAAATATCATTAACCTATTGCCTCAAAACCAAGCCAAAACAAAGCATCCATGCTCTGGAGGAAGAGGAGGAAGCGAGTTTGTGATGCTCCGAAAAGCAGTTGCAATCTGGAGTGTTGTGATCCTAACACTCACAGACACACAATATTCCAACTCTATGCCTGGGAGATGGCTTAGCCCATTTACCGTCTCCTTGAATAAATGAGATTGCCAGGAGTCTTGCAAGACGAGATAAATCTGCATCTAAAATCATTCCCTGGAGCGCTCCAGTTCCAGCGGGCTGGCTAAGGAAACTGCAATAGGTCAGACTGCTATAATTAGAAGCAAAATCATGCTTTCCAACAGAAAAGTGTGCAAAAGGCTGACTTCTTGCTTACGAGCATCTGAACTAGTTCAGGGTTATGTATTTTCAACTCTCTGCCCAAGGGTTTTGGCCGTGCAGTAGCCAGTTGCTAATGGAAGTGAGAAAGGAATTCTTCTTAAACTTCACGGGGAAATTGTTCTAGAAGAGGGAGACTTGGAACCCTTGGTCTTCCATCCACAATAGATTCCCACATTTTTTTAAATGACAAAATATAGGGAAACAGGGAATATTTATAGGGAATAAGTAACTGCAGATTCCCCCTATTTTTCGTGGTGGAAGCACAGAGTCACATTTTTCAAGGTGCACAATTCAAGATACTGGTTTTGACCTGTAAAGCCCTCAATGGCTTGGGACTTGCATATTAAAAAGACCACCTTCCCTCCTATGTTCCTCTGTTCTCCCTTAGGTCAGCCGGGGCGCCCTAAGAACCTAGGTCATGTCATACTGGGTCAGAGAGCAACAGTCCATCCAACCCAGCATCCTGTCTCTGACAGCGGCCAATCTCAGTGGCTTGGGAGAAGTGCCCAACAGGTTCCAACAGGCGATCCATTCCCTGTTGTTCACTCCCAGCTCCCGAAAGATGCCCTCTGGCTGCTCCGGCGAATCCCACCACTACACCAGGTTCAATCACCACGAGCATGCCGAGAGGCGTTCCCGGTGACTGCCCCGCAGCTTTGGAACTCTCTTCCCTTGGAGGCTTGTCAAAGCCCAAGCATCTTCAGAAGGCAATGCAATACATATTTATCTGTCATGGCTTTGGAGGTAGGGGTGGGGGGGTTAACTGGAATTTTATATGGCTTATTCTTTTTTTATATATAAAAATCGATTTTTAAAAAATGTTGCTTGTAAGCCGTCACGAGCCTGCGGGGAAATTCAAATAAATAAAATTTTAAAACCAATTAACCTTAGAATCACAGAATTTTAGGATTGGAGGGGCCATCCAGAGTTATTTAGTACAGCCCCCTGGGCTCCAAGCTCTGCCTACATCATCAGACAGATGCTTGTCCTGATGGATTTTGAATCCATCCAAGGAAGGAGATACCATGACCTCCCAGAGCAGCTTATTCCGTTGCCCAACGGTTCTCACCGGAACGTTTTCCCAATATCAAAACCACACCTACATTGCTGCAAACTACGCCTAATTCCCTCTTGTTCTGCTGCCTTACAACAGTGATGAACAAATCTTCCCCTGCTTCTTTGTGGCATCCTTTTAGATAGTGGAAAACTGCTCTCATGTCCCCTCTCGAGTCTTCTTTTCTCAAGGAGGAACATATTTATTATTATTTATTACAATTCATTTATTACAGTGCTCCGGACTCTGCACTGGTTGCCAATAGCGAGCCGAGCCAAGTTCAAGGTATTGGTGTTGATCTATAAGGCCCTTCACGGTCTGGGCCCCTCGTACCTCAGGAACCGCCTCGCCCTCCACGCCCCAGAGCGGCTCCTTCGGTCTGCCGGGGGTGCCTTCTTGGAGGTCCCCCGTGTTAAGCAGCGGGCACAATGGAGAGGGCATTCTCGGTGGCCAGGCCGTGCCTTTGGAATTCCCTCCCGGAGGAAGGCCCCAAGCCTTTTGACATTCCGGCGAAGTTGTAAAACCTGGCTGTTCGCCCAGGCCTTTGGGGAGGAGGGTTAGGGTTTTTTTTATCTCCCTTACCCTATTTATTGTTTTATCATGATTTCCGGCCCTGTTTTAATACTTTTAATGTTGTACTTTGGAATGTTTTAACTGTTTTCAGATGTATTTTATATATGTGGTTTTTATTGTAAGCCCCCCCGAGCTGTTTTAGGAGGGTTGGGGTAGAAATTTGATAAATAAATAAATAAATAAATAAATAAATTTATTACAAATACTTATATCCCGCACCCTCCTGCAAATTGGCAACTTGGAGGCGGCAAACAACATAACACATAACAATATAATATAAAATCCATTTAAAATACTAAAAATATTTAAAATACTAAAAGGCAGAAAAGCTAAAAGGCAGAAAAAACCCTCCCACCAATCCGCCCACCCCCCTTCCCGAAGGCCCGGCGGAACAACCCGGCGGAATATCCCATTCTTCTCATCTCGCAGGTTCAGCGATCCAGATCAGTTAACTGCACCTGTAACTAATTACAGGTACAAGGTTGGAAGCCATTTATGAGCAGCCTGGCCTGTAGGACGAATGCAGCCATGGCGGCACTACAACGTCAAGATTTGTTGCTAGAAAATGACACCTGAATTAAAGGACAAGCACGCTTGGTTCTCCCGTCTACTCTCACTGTCACTTCCCAGGACATGCATCTCTTTCAGCTGCACTGAATTCAGCCCTCCATGTCACGCCCCCAACCATGCTAAGGCCCCGTGTGCTCCGCTACCCTGTAATTTCTAATTGCCAACCTACCACTAGACTTGACGAGCGCTGGATAAACCCTTCATTCCTCATCACCGATGCATGGAATCTGCCAGATCAGAAGGGAACCTCGGCACGTAGGCGATTCCGAGAGGCAGCTGAACCCCAAAAAAACCTCTCCTTTAGTTCAAGTAGAGAAATGTACACATGGCCTCACAGATTTTGAAGGCCATTTTGTAGTAAGTTGGTTGCATGACACTAAAGGCCTACTTGTTCTTTCACTGTAAACTTTTCACCACCAAACGTATCTCATGGAGCTAGACCATGAAATGTCCATTTCCCACTTGAAAGTCTTGCTATCCCACATATGAACTTTAATTCTGCTCCATCACTGCCCCTACCTCCAGCAGAGACTGTGGGGTTGAGAGCCCCTGCTGTGGACTCACCCTAACCCACCCTGGGAGGATCCAGCAGCCCAGGTCCCACCAATCTCCCTCTCCCCTGTAGGAAGACAGGGGTGGGGCCAGGGCTCCATGAAGGCCAGGAGGACTTCCAGGCAGGGAGGGAACAAAAGCAGCCTGCCTTTCGTCAGCGCCACAGGGGCACACACCGGAGGGCCGCAACCAAAGGGTCCTTAGGTGGGGAACTAGGTGGCGAGGGAGGACTGTGTCTTTTGTGCAGAGGGGGATCATTAGGGGCTTTTAATCACTAAGGGTAGATCGGGTTGGACGGGTTGATAGATTTGACGCCTGCAGATGGAGTAATGACTGGGGGATTTGGTGAGGAGAGATTATATATTTGGAGAGGAATGGGTGTGATATCAACTCACAAAGAAAGGACAGAGAAACAGACAATTATTTAATATGGCATATTTTATATATATATATATATGTATATATATATATATATATGGGGGGATGTCTCTCTTAATGTCCAGGTGGGGCAGCCAGGACAGGGAGGTCCAGATGTGGGGCCTGCTGGGAGGAGGGCTGCAGCCACTGGGGTCATGATGGGGTGGGGAGAAGTATGGTCCTGGCAGGGGATATGTTTGATCTGTGAGGAGGGACAGATGCGTGGTGTCTGTCCTTCTCACTTCCCCCCAAGAAGACGGTGAGGTGGTTCACGATCAGGGGGCCCCTGGCCAGAAGCTGATGCTGTTGAACGCAAAGTCGGTAGTTAATAAAGCTAAAACTGTCTGGAACTGATCCTGGACCATGAGGCCGACTTCGTGTGCATCACGGAGACCTGGCTGGACACTGAGTCGGGGCCTATCTTGATTCAGTTGACAGGCTTGCGTTGACTCCCTTGTCGGCTATCGGCCTGTCTCTAATCTTCCCTTTTTGGGGGGAGATTATTGAACAGGTGGTGACTCGGCAGTTGTAGGAGCATCTGAATGGCATGTTTTCTAGATCCCTCGCAGTCCGGCTTAAGGTACTGATACTGCACTTGTGGCTTTGGTTGACGACCTTTGCCAGGAATTGGATCAGGGTCGATCGACCCTGCTGATCTTGTTAGATTTATCGGCTGCTTTTGATACCGTTGACCATGAGATGTTGGTAACTTGCTTGCGGGACCGAGCCAGGGTGGGTGAAATTGTTCTCGAATGGTTCCACTGATTCCTGGCCGGACAAACTCAGTGGGTGGTGCTCAGGGATTGTCCTTCATCTCCACGGGACCTCTCATGTGGAGTCCCGCAAGGTACCATTCTGTCCCCTCTCCTGTTCAATGCGTATATGCAGCTGTTGGGCAAGGTCGTAAGAGGGTTTGATGTTCGATGTCATCAATATGCTTATGACATCCAACTCTACCTCTTTTTTTTAATCTGACCTAGACCCCGTAGTCTCGGTGCTTACCCAATGTTTGGTGGCTGTGGGGGACTGGATGAGGTCTACCCAACTGAAGCTGAATCCTGACAAGATGGAGGTGATGTCACTGGGTAAGACGGTGGGTGCGACATCCCGTCATTGATGGGATCCGTCCCCCACTGGTCCCTCAGGTTCATAGTTTGAGAGTGCTCCTTGATTCCCGGCTCCACCTGGATGTCCATATGGAGGCAGTGGCAAGGAGCACGTTTCACCGGTTACATCTTGTGCGGCGACTTCGGCTGTATATCTCAGACTCTGACCTGGCCAGTATCACCCATACCTTCATTACCTCGACTAGACTATTGTAACACGCTTTACACGGGATTACCCATGGTGACAGTGCGGAGACTGCAGCTGGTGGAGAATGCGGCCGCCCGCCTCCTACGGGAGCGGGTCACCACGAGCACATTACGTCGGTGCTCTGCTCTCTGCACCAGCTGCCTAGAGTCTTCCGGGCCCAATTCAAGGTGTTGGTTCTGACCTATAAAGCCCTAAATGGTCTGGGCCCCACCTACCCATGGGACCGCCTCACCCCCCAGGCCCAGGAGCAGCCCTTGTGGTTGGCCGTGGGAGCCTTCCTGAGGGGCGACTCTGAAGAGGGCGTTCTCAGTGGCCACACCCAGGCTGTGGAACTCCCTTCCGGCAAAGGCCCAATTGGCCCCAAACCTTCCCTCCTTTCAACGAAAATGCAAGCTCTGGCTGTTCCTCCAGGCATTCGGTGAGGGAGATGGGTGAAGGGTAAATTAGGGTGGTAGGGTTTCGTTTATTTTAAACCCCAGTTTAATTGTATAGTTTTATTTGTGTTTTACTATATTTATTACTGTATTTATGTTTTATTTTGTTGGTTGTTAGCTGCCTTGAGCTGCTGGGAGCAGAAGAGGCCGGATAAATGATTACTCATCATTGACACAGCACTTTCAGTATTCAAAGTGCTTCACAATCCTTCTCTAGTCTCCCCTCACAACAACCCGGTGAAGTACATTATTCCCATTTCACAGACAGGGAAAACAGAGCCTGCGAGAGACGTGCCCAAGGACACTCAATGACTTCATGGCTAAAACAAGGTTAGAAGAACCCACATCTCCCAGGGCCCAGTAACACCTTAGCCAAAAGGCTACACTAGATCTCAATGGAAATCAATGGGCAGCATTTGGGGTGTTTTGTACCCTAGGCAAGCAAAACTACTAGGTAGTTTATTTTTATGAGAGCACAACAGGGCAGGGAACCTTTTCTGTCCCGGGTGCCACTTTGAAAATTAGTACAAGTTCTGAAGGCTGCATACGAGTGGAGGGCAGGCAGAGGTGCTTATGGGGTGTATTCAAGAAAAAGAGGGCCCAGATAATGGAATTGCACCATGGATCTGTCCCCTATCCTTATGATGGAGACAAAATAGTTTGAATTATTTCTTTTACCGGACCAACTGCTGAGGGGAGGAATGGATGGGGAAGGGGGTGTAGGAAAACAGGGAGACATGAGCGAGAGGCAAAGCACAGTGGATGATAAAGAGAACAGGGGGAGATATGCAAAAATATGGCTTTTATGATGTGAATTATTCATTGTATAAGCTAGAATGAAAATTATAGTAAAAGCTTAGGCAATGGAGCAGTAAATCAAATCAAGATAAGCCAAGCCTCCCCAGTTTGTCCAGCTCTTTCTTAAAATCCACTACCCGAAACTGAATACAAAACTCCGGTAAGGTTTGTGCACACAGCAGGGCCAGGAAGAATGCAGGCTCCTGAGAAGGGCAGGGAGGAGGAGGGTGCAGGAGGAGAGAGGGCAGCAGCACGGGGGTGGGGGGAGGGGGAATTAAATGGGATTTCCAGGGCCAATCCCCACAAAAGTCTTCTAAGCCCAGTCTGAGCCTGCCCAATTTGCACTTTCCACATACCTTTGTGATGATGCTTCTGGTCATGAAATCCAGAAGTGGCATTTGCCTTTTTTAAAAGGGTGGAATCAAGTTGAGTTTGTGATCCACAATAACCCCCAGATTAGAGCTGAAAGAAGTACCCACAAAAACAGGTAGACCCATTGACTTCCGGTACCCAAATCAAACCAAATTTTGGGGGCTACTTTTTGATACCTGAACCGGTTTTTGATCGGGAAACCAAAATACTGACAACCAATATACCGAAATACTGACCATCATACCATTTTTTGTCCCAGGTTTGGGGACTTTTTCAGATATTATTTTGGGTTTTCAGGTAATTTCGGATACTTGGAAAATCAGTGACTGGAATTTGGGATTTTTTAAATATCCAATCGGAATTCGGATACCAATTAGGATACTCAAAACAATAACCAAAAATGTGGGTATTTCCTACAGGTACCAAATCAGGTACCTGGTTTCAGCTGTACTGCAGATCCTTCACTGAGCCTAGACCCCAGCACCTTGAATTCTGTATTTATATTTATCTTGTAGTTTATATTTGCACATTTAATTTTTCTCTCCTAAAGCGCAACTAAGCGAGGCTTGAACCCACGTCTTTATGACCCTGACCAGCACAGCAGCACCGACAGTTTGACACAAGCGGCCAAGTCATTCACCACCTACAACTACAGGAAGCTTGCATTAAACCCACCCAGGGAGGTGCAAATGAATTGCAAGCATGTTCTTGCAACAGCTGAATAAAGGAAAGGTAGTCTCCTCTCCAGACACTTTCTTCCTAAAAACTATTAATAAACACAGCACTTTGCGTCAGCCCCTGAAGGTCAAAGCAATCTTTTTGCTAACGGAAGCACTTACAAAGCTCTCTAGGATTGCATTTTACCCATAAACGTGTGCTCTTTTAATGAATGCAATTTTACATCTGCTCAGGAAAAATTAGCTGTTGCACATTTTGCCTTCTGCGGCGGTTTATTATATTCTCTGGCATTTTGCAGAAAGCCACTTAATTAGACAGAAGGCCAAGGGCCTGGGGGCACGCATAGAGAGAATCACTGGGTGTATTTGTCTGAATAAAAGCGATAGGTTTCTTTGTAGTCTACAAAGGGGTCTTGGGGTTGCTTTTGGAAAGTTTCATCGGATCACTAAAAAGCACTTTGTCAACCAAAGTGCCATTCACACCTGTTCTGTGCCGCCTGTTCCCATTTCAAACAAAAATGGCAAAAATAAACTGCCAGTGAACAGTTTAAGCGAGACAGCAATGGTTATTTTAAATGCAAACCAAATTCACTCCAAGCAGAGCATAATGGATGTTAATGAAGCAAAGCTCAGGGCCCCAAACTATGGTCCCTGACGTCGAGTTGCACGGGCTGCAGATGGGGCCATGACCCCCACTGGTTAATACACTTTGCAGGACTTGGTTGTCACCTGGAGAGACAGGATTACTTTTAAGTCTCAAAATAGGGACCAGCAAAAAAAAAGAGTGTATCTTGCATAAACTAAACTACTTATAGATAACACAAGAGGTGGGACCCCTTCCAGCACCCCTCTTATTGCAATCCCAAGCCCCCCCATATACAGCCCTTCCAATGCCCCCTATTGCAATCCTGAGCCCCCCCATATACAGCCCTGCTAATGTCCCCTATTGCAATCCTGAGCCCCCCATATACAGCCCTTCCAATGCCCCCTATTGCAATCCTGAGCCCCCCC